>JAIWQS010000103.1:192500-202019 GCA_029891385.1 Erythroxylum novogranatense | reverse complement strand
AATATTTATTAATATCATTTTAATGTTTGTACACTTGCATATAATCTTGATGATAAGCAAGTTCTAAAAAATCAAAACCAAAGAAGAAATCCTCATTTGAAAGAAAAGATTTTACATAAAGGTCTAATTTCTTGTAAGATAACTCTAGTCAAATCAAAGTATTATCATCTAGTGAATTTAGTTTCCTAACATTCACAAAGTCAAGTTTGCAATAAACCACCTAATCATATTATTCACCTACTTTTTAAAAGCTAAGACTTAACTAAGAATTACGCATAAACTTCTACTATCAATCTAAACTAACTAATTAAATTCTAAGCATTAAAAATTAAAATAGAATTTTTGAAAAATTAATATGTAATTAGATAAATCCTAATTCAATTTCACCCTCATTTATAAAATAATATTATCCTCAATGTGTGCATAAATGGTAAAGTAAATAGGATCCAAAAACTTCTTAAAAACTCGAGTAGTTGAAAGGGAAATTTTGTCATGAATTACTCTTCTTTACTTAGTTGTACAAGAGCTCAAACTTTATGTAAGCATGAAATAAGAAAATGCATTCATATTGCATTCAACTTTCCAATATCCTCAAATTCAACCACATAAGCAAACAAATTTAGATAAAACATTACACAATACAAACATCTAATATGTGTTTAATTGTTGATACATTTAATCATTTATTCTTAGTGATTAATGATACGAAAATGCTTAAGATACTCACCTTAATTTATATATGATTTTAGATGCAATTTGGAAGCTAAAAAATTAAAGTGAGTCGAAAGTACTATATTTGGGCCATTTTTCGAAGATTAATTTTCACTTGTCTTCACGAAGCAAAATGAAGAAAATTAAAAGATAAGAAGAAGACAAAAAAATTAAAATACAAAGAAGAATAATTAAAAGTTCTTGCTGGAAAAATTAAGATATAACAAGAGAGCAAAATGATTGTACCAGTTAGAGAGTTGAAGGAAAAAACGACATGTATGCAGGTGGATTAAAACAAAGACAAAATAATGGTAGCATAGCGCAAAACAGCTGGAAGCTAACGTTTAACGCTAGCGTTAAACATCAAATGCTAGCTTTGCATGCATATGCTATGTTTAACATAGCGTAGGCCAATCTAGAAAGGAAGTGAGGTTTTATTTAATGCCAAATGCTAGCGTTAAACGTCAAACGCTAGTGTTGCATGCATATGCTACATTAAATGTAGCGTTCAATAGATAAAGGGAGCGAGGTTTTTGGTTCTGCCTGATTTTGATGAGGTTGAGCACTACCGTTTGGATCCATGAGGCTGGTTGTCTTTAGCAAGAGAATAACTGCAAAACAACACAAGGAACGCTGGGGGTTGATAGCCGACAGGGCCCTCCGATACTCAAGTTAGTCCTTTTGTGAGGGTTTTGGTCGCTGTAAACAAAGAAAGTCAGGGTTCTGAATGTCGTACCTGTATCATGGTAAAGTAGTACCTTTTATATGAAATAGATGCAAGGTTTAGGTCTTTATGTAGGTCTTTACATATGCATGGGAGATTTCCACCTGCGAATGGGTCGTGGACAGGTGGACTTGGGCCTGGGCCTAACACAACCGACCTAACCATAGGCCCCTCTACTCCTCGAGTTTGACTTGAGAGAAGGGTCGAAGGAGTACATAAGGATCATGTAGCATGTCTCCAAGGCAGCTCGTGCTAGGCCCGATCGATCGATTATCGTGACGTGGTCGATCGATCAGATGTAATGACACTGCGGACCGATCGAAGGTAATGACAGAACTGATCGATCAGCTATAGCGATATGGCAGGTCGATCTGGTGTAACGATGAGGTCAATCGGGCGAATGTAGTGGTTGGGCCGATCGATTAGACATCAAGGCTTAAATGAAACACTAGGTGTGATCATTTCTGACGGTTCGCGCCTTCCGACAGATCATTATGCACGCCCTTTTGATCAGCGTGCAGTTTGTCGCTGTGCGCTCTTTTAACTCGCGTGTCGTTCCGGATTTCTAATAACCCTAATTCACCTATGCTCAGATTCTGCAACATGTTTGAGTTCAACTCGGATTTTCTCCATGCGTCAAGCATTGGTTGGTACGCCCATTCGACCGTTCTTATATAAATACTTAGGATAGACAGATTACAAATTTTCTTCACGCTTGTTTTGTTCTCCGGCTTTCATTCTGCTTTCATTTGCACTTTCTTGCCTAAAGTCTCCGGAGCTTTCTTTCAACAGTCGTTCAAATTCTCAACTTCAATCACCAACTGGGTACGTCCTTTTTCCTCGCTTCTTCCTCAAAATTTCCTCTTTGTAAGCATGTCGTCAACCAGTCCTCGAAGTGGGGTTAGCCTTAGGGATGAAACCATCGAGAGGGCCTCCCAACTAGCTGGGCTGCTTGAAGTAGTGGCAGAAGCAGTGGCGGTGCCGAGGGTGAGAGGTATTGAGGGGGTCACGGCAAGAGACCAGAAGGATGGGCTGGTCGTTGAGGAGCCACCGAAAGAAGAATGAATGATGACCATGGGGGAGTTGAATCGGTCGATTATTAGGAATAATATCCCTTTGTTCTGGGAACCTAGACTGGCCTCCGAGGACGAACGGATCCACAGTAATTTGGGAGGGTATTTCGCTGTTTCTGACAGCTTCTTCTTGGTTGGTGGCATGAAGCTTCCGTATGCCCCGATCATTGACGAGGTATGCGTCACCTACCAATTGAGGTCGACCCAAGTTCCTCCGAATGGATGGAGATTCATTAACGGTTTGGCCTTGCTTTGTTACCCCTAATTTGTCCATTTTCGATCAACATCTACGCCATTTTTAATAATGAACCAGAGCTCAAGTCAGGGGCGGGGTCCCTCATCTGCAGTATAGAGATGCTCGATATCGCCTGATCGGAACGGCTTCAAAAGTCCAAGCTTGGCGGATGAAGTACTTTTTCGTGAGGCCATCGGGATCTTCCTTTGAGTCCCAGCCGTGGAGATATCCTCTAGCTGAGTGATGGAACTACGCGTCGAGCCTGTCTCTTACCAGAGGGAAGTGGGAGATAGTCGATCGCATTAAGGGGCTCAGTTGGTATGACTTTGATCGTCTCATTATGGGATATCGCGGGGGGGCCTCGACCGATTCATTCCTAATCGACCCCCCACCCCGAATTAGCGGGCTAGGAGAAGAAACTGCCCCTTCTGGTTGACTCCTCATGGTTTAACTATTTATCATATTTGTAAGTATTGGTTTCGATTTCTAGCCTGTTTTTATTGCTGTGCAGCCATGGCAAGGCTTAACGATTTCGCCGAGTCCTCCAACCCTATCAGAGGTCGACGCAAAGTTGCCAAGCCCTCTTCGAAGACAAAGGGGCAGGAGAAGAAAGGAGAGGCCAGCGCGGATGTCGCTTCGACTTCTTTGCTTCGAACAGACGTCACTCGTCCCATCGCTCCTAAGTTGTCTCAATACCGCCTCATACAGTATGCGGCAACAACAGCAGACCCGGTTGGCTGGTGAAGGCCTAGTGGTCATAGAAGAGGAGGAAGAGGTTGATCCGCCTCTTAAGAGGAAAAAGACCGTTCGGGGGGAAGAGCGTGCAGCCCGGTTGGATAAGGGCAAGGGGAAAAGGCGAGCGGCAAGCGCCGAGAAGTGGGAGCCAGCGATCAGTCTGGATAAGGCTGTGTCGCTTGGGGACTTCGATGTGGCTCTCCACATTGCTCAGAGGGTTGTTCCCCCTTCAGACGAGAAGTTTATAGACTCATTGGGCAATCAGGAGCTGGCGGCCCGTCTCGTCCGTAGCTGTACGAGGGATCTAGCGCTCGCCTCCGTGGTGCACCAACGTGTCGAACTGCTCGATGGGACTACCCAAACGTTGGACTGGGAAGTCCGCGATCTTCTTGAGCAGGTGAACACTTTGAGGGCCGAGATTTCAGAGGCCAAAGAAGAGAGAGACGTCTCTCTGGCTCAACTCTCTTCCTTGGAGGAGGAGAAGAAATTTTGGGAAGAGGAGGGGAGCGTTTTGAAAGTTTAACTCGCTACGGGGGAGGAGGAAAAGAGCAGGGTGATTGCGGTGTAGAACGGGCTAGCCAAGGAATGTAAGCACTTGAAGAGGAAGTTGGAGATGGAGTAGGAGTTTCGATCAAAATTCCTCCAGGACTGTCATGAAGCAGTGAGGGATAAACTAAGGGCCGAGGATAGGCTGATGGAGTTGCGAGGCTCCATCAAAAAGCAGAGAGTTGAGGTGATCAAACGGTGGAAAAGGTGGTTCTTACAGGAGGAGTGCTTAGAGCTTGCTTGTGACTTGGCCCTTTCGATCCTGAAGAATTGCCACGACATTTGCATCCCTGACGGGTCGGATGGTCCTTCATTCGAGGATTATGTCGAGCCGATGCTTCCCACCGCTCTCGGCCTTTCTCTGGAGGAAGTGAGGGAGATAGTTGAGAAGGAAAGAGCGGTCCAACTGGATGAGGCGCTGGACCTGAGCTCAGACAAGGAAGACGATGTCTCTCCGCTGTCTTCTTCTGCCGATTCGACTGTTGGCCCTTTCGCTCCTCCTGCCGATCCGGCTATTGGCCCTTCTTCTCCTCCTGCCGATCTGGTTGTTGGCCCTTCCTCTCCCCCAATCTTTTGTTTTGCTTACCTGGTCTGGTTTGTGACCAGGACATGAATTCAAGGAAATAGAATTCTCTTATTCTTCATCGCTTTCATTTGTCGTGTTAAGATTGGACGATCTTTTCCAATAGTAGGTAGTGAACGAACGCATTCGATGTGCGTCGATCGGTTGTAGGGTCTGGGAGAGTCATGATCGACCGAGGCAATAAAATTTGGCCGAATGATTGTGAGGCCGAGCGATCCAAGATTTTTGCTCTTGGCATCGCCTGGTTCCAAGATCCTGTCTTGGCAACCTGGCCGAATGGCGTAAAGGCTGAGCGATGGTTCTAAGATCTGGTCTTGGCAACCTGGCCGAGCGATGATTCCAAGATCTTGCCTTGATAACCTGGCCGAGCGTGGTCGAGGCCGAGCGATCCGAGATTAATCTTCTCGGTATCTCCTAGTTTCAAGGATCTCGTCTTGGCAACCTGGCCGAGCGTGGTCGGGGCCGAGCGTGGTCGGGGCCGAGCGATTCGAGATTAATCTTCTCAGCATCGCCTGGTTCCAAGGATCTCGTCTTGGCAACCTGGTCGAGCATGGTCGAGGCCGAGCGATCCGAGATTAATATTCTCGGCATCGCCTGGTTCCAAGGATCTCGTCTTGGCAACCTGGCCGAGCGTGGTCGAGGTCGAACGATCCGAGATTAATCTTCTCGGTATTGCTTGGTTCCAAGGATCTCGTCTTGGTAACCTGGCTGAGCGTGGTCGAGGTCGAGCGATCCGAGATTAATCTTCTCGACATCGCTTGGTTCCAAGGATCTCGTCTTAGCAACCTGACCGAACGATGTCGAGGGCAATCAGTTGGTGGAATTTTCTCCTCTTGCCAAATTTAGTGAGATTTTTCTTGCCAAGAAATTTGAAACCCCTTTATTGATGTTGACAAGGTGTGGGCCATTAAAACCCGATGGCGAGGCTGTGAAAAGGTACCCACAAGTTGCACGTCATAATAAACAATAATAAACAAAGAAATGGGAACTAAAATAAGGCTTATCTATTGGTAGAATGCCTTCAAGTTTTGATACGGTTCAAGGCCTCGGTAGAATCTTTCCATTCAGTCGCAGCAGATGTAAGAGCCATATCCGCTTGCTTGATCACTTGGTAGAGTCCTTCCATGTCGTAAGAGCTTCCCAGATGCCTTCCATTGCCTCGGCCTTTCGCAGGACGTATCCACCGACCTTTATATCTCTCGGCTTTACCCTTCTATTGGAGAACTTCGTTACTTTTTTCCTGACAGCTTCCGAACGAGCGGTTGTCCTATCCCTGTCTTCACTGAGAAGCACAAGTTCTGCCCGGCGGGCTTCATTATTCTGCTCTTCTTCATAGCTCGACACTCTTTGGTTATGTAACACCACTTCTACTGGAACTAGGACTTCTACCCCAAAGGTCATCCTGAACGGTGTTTCCCCTGTAGCTCCATTTAGGGTAGTTCTGTACGCTCACAATACTTCATCTAGTTCATCTACCCAAGTCTTACGTCCATCTAAGTGCTTCTTGAGGGAACTCATTATCTTTTTGTTAGTGCTCTCCGCAAGACCGTTACTTTGAGGGTGAGCTACTGAAGTCAATTGGAGCCTTATCTTTAGTCGCTCGTAGAAATCTCTGAACTTGTTGTTGTCGAACTACCGACCGTTTCTTGTAACCAACACCATAGGCATCCCAAAGCGACTTAGTATGTTTCTTCTTACAAAATTTTCCATCTTTTGCTCAGTAATTGTAGCGACCGCTTCCGCTTCTACCTATTTGGTGAAGTATTCCACTGCTACTATCATGAACTTCTTCTGTCCAGGACCGAGGGGAAAAGGTCCCAGTATATCCATTTCCCATTGAGCAAAGGGGATAGGATGGCTCACGATTTTCATCCTCTCAGTCGGCTGGTGAGACAGGTTACTGTTTTTCTGGCAAGCCTCACACCGATTAACTTTCTCTTAGCAGTCTCTCTTCATTGTCGGCCAGTAATACCCTTGTCTAATAAATCTATGAGCCAACATTCTGCCTCCTACGTGATTTCCACACATTCCTTCGTGGACTTCAGTCATTGCCTGCTCTGCCTCTTCTTCGTTCAAGCATCGTAGTAGTGGCCATTCATAAGATCGCTTGTACAAGATGCCATTAACGATCACATATTCGGCCGCCTTTACCCTTAGTTTCTTGGTCTCCAAGGTTTCTTCCGGCTGTGTTCCTTCAAGGAGGTACTGTCTGATCGGTTACATCCAACTTGATCGCTCGGTATTTACATCAAGGACTTCATGGGCTTTCTGAATGCTAGGTCGGTCTAGCTGCTCGACGAAAACGTTATTTTTCACATCTCGATCGGAAGCCATTTTGGAAAGTGATGTGACCCAGTTCCAATGGCAGGATGAATGCGAAAGAGCATTTCAACACTTGAAGCAGTATCTGACTAGTCCACCCATCTTGCAGAGCCCAGTTGAGGGGGAGAATCTGATTTTGTATTTGACAGTCAAAGAGGGGACGATCAGCGCAGTCCTTGTTCGATCGGAGGGAAACGAGCAATTCCTGATCTACTACGTTAGTAAGGTGCTGAACGGACCAGAAACACAGTATGCACCCATAGAAAAGCTGGCTCTCTCCTTGATAACTGCGGCGCGGAAACTAAGGCCCTACTTCCAGAGTCATACCATCGAGGTATGGACCGACCAACCCCTCAAGCAGTGCCTCCAAAAGCCCGAGACCTCGAGTGATTAATAAAATGGGCAGTAGAGTTGGGGGAGTTCGATATACAATATAAGCCTTGGACGACGATCAAGACCCAAGTGTTGGCGGACTTCGTTGCAGAAATGAGTCAACCTGACTCGCAGGGCGAGCAATGCCCTGCTTGGAGCCTATTTGTTGATAGGTCGTCCAACGCTGAGGGATGCAGAGCAGGAGTGGTATTGATAAGCCCGCACCGGGAAGAAAAGGTGGAATATGCTCTTCGGTTAGAATTTAGAGCCTCCAATAACGAAGCAGAATACGAGGCTTTGATAGCCGGCCTCCAATTGGCAAGGGAGATGGGGGTAAAACATCTGAAGGTGTACAGCGATAGCCAAATAGTGGTTGGTCAAGTCACTGGGCAGTATGAGACCAATGGGAGCAGCATGATCAAGTACCTGCAATTCGTCAAGCAGGAGTTGAGAAATTTCCATCAATACTCGGTCAGTAGGGCAGAACGGGCTCAAAATGCTAAGGCAGAACCAATTGGCGCCCACCATGGGGCTCGACATCAGGACATCACATCCAGAACCACCCAGATCAGTTAGGCGGCAGCAGCTAACCCTGATATAGTCGTCGTTGCGGCACTTGCACTATAGCGGATGGGTTTGCAGTTACCTGCCACTCTCCCGCCGACACATCATGATTCCCGCACACAATCTTCGCACCCAAATGATGAACCACCACCTCAAAACCTAGATCAAGAAGAACAGAGCGTAGCCCTGGAGGACAATGCTGAGACCAATACACATCCAAATTTCCAGCACCCCATAGATGCAAATCCTCCTGTACCACAACAAACCTCCCTCACCCGAAAACAGATCGAGGAAGCGACTGATCTATTAATTCAAAATTTACGATCCTCAAGAGGAACAACAAAGCGAGACACCCGCACAGATTGGTATGATGGTCGATCGCCATTCTGTGAAGCCTAGAAAAAATCGTGGACGATCGGATCAATGTGGCCATGAATTCCCGTCTGCATCATCCATCAGCACAATATAGCTCTCCTTTCATCCCAGCAATCCTGGATGGCCTCCTAGCTGACGGTACCAAAATACTGACGCCTGAAAAATATACTAGAAAGACCGATCCCCTAGACTATCTGCAGCATTTCTAATCGATGATGAACCTACATTGTGTCCCCGACACCATTCAATGTAAGGCATTTTGCACCGCCTTTTAAGAAGGAGCCCGACGATGGTTCAATAATTTACCCCCATGTTGCATTACTTGCTTCGAGGATTTTAAGCTGCTCTTCCTCAATCAATTTTCTACAAGCAAACGATCACAGAAGACGTCCTTGGAAGTGATGCAGTTGACCCAGGGAAGGAACGAAAGTTTACGGAAGTTCATCACTCGGTTTAATAATGAAGCTGTCGAAGTCCCTGACCTCACTTGCTCATCCATGTTGGCGGCACTGATGAGCAACACAAGGGATGAAGAGTTTAAGAAGTCGCTGGCCCTCGATCAGCCCAAGTCTATTCAAGAAATAAGAAATCGGACGGACAAGTATATCCAGCTCGAGGAAGTGTTGAAAAACACAAAACGTAGAGCAGACGACCGCGGGCCGAGCAGCAGA
This sequence comes from Erythroxylum novogranatense, assembly GCA_029891385.1. NCBI lineage: Eukaryota > Viridiplantae > Streptophyta > Magnoliopsida > Malpighiales > Erythroxylaceae > Erythroxylum > Erythroxylum novogranatense. Next base: position 193,108 of record JAIWQS010000103.1, on the reverse strand, counting down.
GCGGATGATTCCCACTAGCGACAGAAGGATCAGTCGAGTTGGAGAAAGCCGACCGATCGATAGGGACATCGACGAGAGTCCTTCACCCCGCTCAACAGGCGATATACGGAAATATTGGCGGCCATGAGAGCAGATAGGGAACCCCTCCGAGAATCCAATAAGATGAAGACTCCCCTCAAGAAGAGGGACCCTGATTTATATTGCCGCTTCCATAGAGACATCGGTCATGACACGGAGGATTGCTGGGACTTGAAAAAAGAAATCGAACTCCTTATCCAAAGGGGAAAGCTAGGTCGATTTTTGAACTACGGAAAGAATGTCGATCGAGACAATGAGAATATCTTGTCATCCGATCAAACCAATGGCGGCGACCTTAGAGGCGAAACGATAGGAATAATGGAGGGAGGCAGAATGGGAATACTCATGATCAACGCGAACCGAGAGGACAGTCCAGGGCAAGAGGCAACAGAAACACCGGACAACAAGATGACCGACCGGTTAGGGTCATTAACATGATCTTCAGTGGTAGTGCAGTAGGCGGGTCCACCGTTAAAGGAAGAAAGAGGTATGCCAGGCAGGTCGGTGAAGACTTGTCGGCCAAGAGAAAA
>JAIWQS010000103.1:37500-187500 GCA_029891385.1 Erythroxylum novogranatense | reverse complement strand
AAATTATGAATCTTGAAGACCCTATTCATATCATGGGTTATAGTCTTTTCTATGACCATATGGTTGTTTCTCTTCTTGTCATAGCATTCGTTGTTTTCTTGACTAGTGAATTTGGGAATGTTATCCATAGTAGGTAATGCTAAAGATGAAATTGCAAGAATCCTTTTTCTAGTTACCTTTGTTTTCAATCTTAGAGCATACTTTACCATATAAGTAGTCAAACACTCTAAAAACTTCAACACAATTCATTATAGTCACTCCACAAGCATATAAAAATGACCATCTTCTACAATACCCAACAAATAAACATGATCCCATACAATAAAGAAAATTATTTCATAATCACTATAAGTTCCAACAACTACAAGTCAATACTCTTTAATATTCTAAATCTAAAATTTCACCCAACTCAAGCTACTAATTCTCAAATTTAATGTGATACTACCATAAAATTAAGGAATATTAGTTACTCAGATGAAAGGACAAGATGTATTCCAAATATGTCCAAAAACTTTTATAATGTAAAATCCCAATTTTCTCTTATATATGCAAAAACTTGTTGATTGGTGGATGGTTTGATATTTTAGGATTTGGGTTTTATGCTTTTGAGAATGATTTTTTATTATAATGGTTAAATGTTATGTTAAGAGCAAATATTTGTGTAAAAATTGAGTCTTAGGATGTTGATAAATAAAATATATAAAAAAGTTGAAGATTTTTGGTAAGGGAAATTTCAAGTTGGGTTTATATAGGATTAGGGTTCAAAATAATTTTGGCATCGATCACAACTTTGACACTAACATTGGTTTGCTTCTGTTTCCATATAGTGTTTTATGTTATTTTAAACTAACACCTATCACACTATTATGAAAGGAACCCATTAGCCTTTTTATCATGACTCTTCCTTATATTTTTTTGACATTATTATCAGTTAGCTTCTATACCCCTATTCATTCTTTAACTTAATTTTTCTATCTTGTTTTACCAAATCTCATTTTCCATGATCTTTAGCTCATTAGCAATAATATGTATACATGAATTAACATAAAATAAATGCAACATTTTAATCCTAAAACACTTTAAAACTAAAATTTAAAGAAAATGCATTAGTTAAAACATAAAATTAAGGATAAATCTTAGAAATTTAACCCTTAAACTTAACTATGACATTACCATCAATGTTAAGTAAATAAGATAATAAATTCAATCATAAGGGCAATTAAGTTAGATAAATCTTTCTTAATTTCACACAAGGTTAGTGAGGTAAAAATCTAAGAAATTCTATAAAAAATACCTAAAGATTAGTAAAAATAAAAAACTAAAAATAAAATAAAATAAAAGTGAAGTTAGAATCATTAAGTTTCTCCCAACAAGTGCTTCTTCAGAATTCTTTTAATTAGACTTCCCACTTAAGTTGTTCTCTCATCTAATATCTCTAATTATATAAGCTTGTTACATTCATACATAGAAGAGAAAGAAAGATATTAATAGGATAAATATGATTGTCTCCTAAGTGTGCATAACACTAATGAGAAGGTAATCTCTTCAATTCTAGGTCAAGTGTTTCCTTGGTTGATGGTAAAGGTGTGGACTTTCCTCCTTTTAAGTCCTTAAAAACTAAAAAAAATCAGGGGTCTGTAGCCCTCTTCTTCCATTCTAAATGAACACTTTGCAAGTTCATGTTCCTCCTCTTTATCATTAAGACCTAAAGTTATGCATGTTTTCAAAAGACCATTGCAATAACTTCAGTTACTTCATGCATAATAAGGCTAATTGCTTTTATCTTATAGCACTCATCATCAAGTGTAAAAGGTCATTTCAATGCCTTATATCTATGGAACTCCACTTTCTCCTTACCTAACCTAAATGTCAACTTACTCTTAGTTACTTTAATTATTTCCTCAATTAGCCAAAATGGTCTCCTAAGATGATGACAACCCTAATTTTATACTCCATAACTATTGCAAGAAAGAAGTTATTAGGAAATACAAATTTCCCTAGTTTAATAAGTTAGTATTTTACTACCCCAACTAGGTACTTAATGGACTAAGCCAATAATTAGAGTGACACATTCTTCCACTTGAATTCTCTTATTCTAAGCATCTTGAAAAGAGATGAAGGTATTAGGCTTATACTAACACCTAAATCATATATATAATTATGAAAACTAAAAGCACTGAATTGGAAGGGAATAACAGAACTTCCAATATATTTTAACTTTAGAGTTAGTTTATTTTGTAAAATTGCACTCCACTCCTTGATTAAAGACACCATAGCATATTCCTTAATTTTATTTTTATTAGAGATTATCTTTTTTGAAAACTTGGCATATTACTTTATTTAAGCTAATGTTTTAACGAAAGGTATGTTGATGTTCAATTTTTTGAAGATATTTATGAATTTATTAAAATTATCTTCATCCTTCTTCTTTAACCTTTAAAGGTATATGATTGGTGGCATGCAAGGTTTGATGGAGGGTTTAGTTTCCTGCTCAAGACTAACATTGGTTGAAGATGAGATTGATGTTAATCTTCTTACATTCATCTCGTTCTCATCCTTTTCCTTAGGCTTTCCAAATTTTTTCACTTCCTTCTCTTTAGCAATATTAGCTCAAGTTTTTTGTTTATCCTAAGTGTAATGTCTATTAATTAATCATTAGAGTTTACCTCAGTGCTACGAGGTAGCTTAGCTTAACCTTTTTCATTCTCCATCTTGACTAACTAAATTACTTACACCTCCAAGTTTTGAATGGATTAATAATTTAATTGCACCACCTTTTCAAATCTGTATAAGTTATCTAATTTTGCATCAATGGAAGACATGTATTTCTTAATCATCTCTTCCATCTCATTATGCTTTGAAGATAGTGGTTGTTAAAATTGAGGTTATTGTTGAAACTTATATTATCTCATAATACTACCTATGAAAGGTCTTTGCTCCTTCCACGAGAAATTTGGGTGATTCCTCCATCTCAAATTGTAAGTAGAAGAAGTCAAATTTCATGGCTTATTTTTCTCCATAGGCAACCTTGTGATTAGCCTCTTTATAGTAATATGAGATCTACTCTACATTAATACATATATGTGAAGAATGCCTATACATGCTACATTGATAAAATATCTTCTTATTACTCGTGTCTTGATTTAAAAACCTTCATATGGTTCAAAAGATCCGTTACTTGTGATGTGAGGTTTGAAGATGTTTGAACATTATAAAGGGAAGCTTTTAACAATCCTCTTACAACCACAGTTGACAAATTTTTTAGCCAAGGTTTCATTGATCTCCTTAACCTCCTCAACTATTTTTGTAGAGATGGTCCCTCTAGCCACATTGTTAACCAAAGTTTGGCATCTTAGCATAAGGCCTTTATAGATGGACTGTATAATTAGTTTTAAAGAGTACTGAAAGTGTAGGCACAGACTAAGAAAAGCTATATATTGTTAATAAGATTCGTGGAATGTTACTTCCTCTTTTATGAAAAAAATTAAGCCTATAGTCTCATTTTAATGGTCTTATAAGGAGGGAAAAATTATATTATAAAGGCATCATAAACTTGATCTCACTCCTTAAAAGAATCCACTTTGACTTTTATTGATAGTAAATAGGTTCTTACTTGATCTCTCATGTAACAAAGAAAGTATCTCATCTAAGCTCATCTTATGTAAGGCCATTTAGTGAAAGTTTCTAGATTATAGAATAAAATTCTTTGATAAATATGATCACGTCTTCCCCAAATGATCCACTAAATATCGGTAGCAAGTGGAGCTAGACTTGTTTTAACTTGTAATTTATTATCTTTGACTAGACCTAATATATAAGGGACTTTCACTAATCATCAACATTTGAATGTCCTTTATACAAATCCTATATGTTAGTTGTTCCTCATACCAACAACAATATTGTGCTAATTTGACTTCTCTCCTTCTTGCTTTATTCTATTTAGGGTCCACATAATTTCAAGGTCAACGAAAGTAGTTCATCTAAGTTTTCACTCTTAGATATACTATTTCACACTAACTACTTGAAATCAAATGAAGAAAAATTAAAGAAAAGATAACTAGAATAAACAAAATAGTAATTTAATTATCCCAAAAATGGTACCAATTTGATTGAATCTATTTGCATTTGCACGTAATTGATTATATCAAGTTATAATCATAGAGTATTAGGTTATTAATCCTATAAAGAATATAACTATTAAATTTATTAATCATATTCAACCAATTAAACTAAATAAAATAAGAATTTATAAAAAATAATTAAATTGCTAAACTAATGAAAGTGAGGTAATTAACTAAGAGGAAAAGTTAAAATGGAGTTAGCTTTTGGGTTTTAAGGGTTATTTGGTATTTTCTTTTTTCCCTACATTACCTCGTTTTACCATCCCAAGTAATGTATTTTCCCTCTTTTAGTTGTTACACCTAACTCCATCCCTTTTTTTTAGTAATGTTAAACTCTGAAGCCGCCTACCATAGAAAATATTATCTTTCTACCTTTAGCCACTCCCTTTTCTCTTAACCTCCCTCAAACACCTACTCTAGTAACATGCCTGTGATCACTACTGAACCTTTACTTCCAAGAAATAGCTAGTTAATCTAAGACTTAACTAGAGAGAGGTAGTAGGTGAGAGCGCAGAGATCACTTTTTAATACTTGCCCCCTTCTAAGCCAAATGGTTGAGAGATAGTGGCCCTCGAGATTGAAATTTTATAAGAAGGAGCTAGGTCATGAGATTCCACCCGTATTGATTTCTTTTAGGGTAGATAACCACCTTTCCTTGTGACGCAAAGTTGCAGCATTAGGATATGGAAAGGGAAAGGACTTGGAAAAGTCTTGTTAATTAACGATAATCTTTTTCTTTTTAAATTTGACACTGAATCTAGAGCTAAAGAAATTATTGGGGCAAGTCTGTGACACTTTTAAAACATTCCTCTATTCTTTTAGCCTTGGAGACTTGTGATCATATTAGGAAACATTAGATAAGATAATGTTCCATCGTGGATCAATTTTTATAAAGTACCATTTAATTACTAGTCCATAAAAGGATTGAGTTTAATTGTTAGCTTTGTGGGAAGTTTGGTTTATACAAACGAGATGGTAGCCTTAAGGAGATGGGCTAGTTTTGCCAAGCTATATATAAGTTTTATTCACAAGGAGTTTATAGATACCATTCCAATATTGAGGATGGGTGAAAGTGACACACTCATAGAAGAATCCATTAAAATTACCTATTAATGGAAGCCCTCACTTAAACTTCAAGGTAAATAGTGGAGGGACACTGAAAAAAGATTTAAAAGAGGAGATTATGAGGAATTGAGATCATGAGGAATTAACGGGGCTAGAAACTAATGGAAATCATTATGAAACAATAGAGAAGAGGTCAAGCCCAATGGGGGAAGGATGGATAGAAAGTCTCAAAGGATAAGGAGAGTATATTAAAACTAGAGAAAAATCAAGGTAAAAATGTTAGTGAACTTGATATATAGTAAAAGCAAAAGACAAGCTAATAACAGAGTAAGGAGTAGGTAAAAAGAAATATTATACTTACTGTATCACAAAAGGGATTTAAAGGGGAAGATTTACAGTTAAGTTCGAAGTAAGTCTTATATATCAACTACAGGGGGAAGGAATTTTGATAATAACAATAAGGGATTTATATTTGATACTAGAAGGAGGTCAGGTAAAAAGGAAACAAGGCTTGGAAAGCCAACAATATCAACCCATATGTCTATAATAGCTTAAAATATCTAGTAATTTTCCCAAAAAATACCAATCTCTTAGGGGTTTTCTTGGACAATAAGCCAATTGTAATTGGCATGTTATAAACTAAAAAGAACAAAGGCAATTTTTTAGAATGAAGTTAGAAGTGACTACTAGGAGCTTACTTCTAATAATCTAAACCGTCATTACGGTTGGATAATTTTGACATTTGACTATATGGAAAAGGTAAAAGTTTAAGTTCTTAATTCTAGTGATCAACACATTCAAGCTATAGTAAGGTTCCTACAATTATAGATTAGGATTATGGATACATTGTGTATGGTTCAAATCATAGCTTCTAAAAGAAAATTCTTTGGGATAATCTTCAAGGAATGCATCGAGCATTAATGATCCTTAGGTGATTCTTATGTATTTTAAAGGTGTAATATATACATTAGAAGAACATGAGAACTCCACATTAGAGATGGTTTTAAATGATCTAAAAGAATGTGTTGACAATATAAAAGTTACTATCCAAAAGTCGATTTAGCATTTCTTTACCTAGAGTAATAAATAAGTAATAACATGGCACATTAGGAAGAAATCAAATCATCATTGGTGAACAAAAATCTAAATTCTCATATGTGATTACATAATAATTCAATGAAGAAAACAGATTGGCATTCCCATTATGCATATAGCTTAAAATACATCTTATAAATTATAGATTAACAAATGAAAGAAAACAAGAAGCAAAGTACAATTGATTACTTACGGGATGAAAATTTAGTTGCGAAGAGAGAAACTCCAAGAGAAAAGTACACGAATACAAAGTATAGCTACTAATCAAAATCATTTAAGACCTCCCCGAACATAACATATATAACTAAGATGTTGAGAGAATTATATAAGTAGAAATGCAAATGGAAGAGGAAAATTATAATAAGAGGAACCTAAACAAAAGAAACATGCAATGTGTGAGTTGGATAGGACACCTATTCGTGGTAATGTAACCTGTTGTAGGTGCTTTTAATATGGCATAATGCATGTCAACATGTCCATGGCAATGGTACTGGATATCTTTTGTATTTATGGCATACCTTACATGGAATTGAAATTGTTATTTAAGTAAATTATTTAATTTTTCAAGAAAGATTGATTATTAGTGTTAAAATAAAAATTAACCTAATGTATCTATGCCCTCTCATAAGGCGCATAGTTATATTCAATTAAATAATTATCACATCTTGATTTGCAATTCAACCTAATCAAACTCATACAGGATAATCAATCTCTTTAGTTATTACAATGGTTTAGGAATTCTCTTTCTCTAAATCTGGAACGTTTGTTCTCCTATTTCACAAATTATGTTTCATCTCTTAGTCCTTCATAATATCCTTATGAGTGATTTCTAATGGACAATCGTAAATCTTACAATTAAGAGTGAAGAAAATAAATATAACCAAATGATAACAATGATGCATTAATAATTAAAATATCCAACACAAACTAATCTTTAACCCTAGCTAGGGATTTAGCTACTTAACATAATGAAAAATAATAAAAACAAATTAATCAAAATATAAAAGAAAGTAAAGAAGAAAAGAATTAGAATAGATCTTCCTAATATCATCTAGGTTAAGGTCTCTTTCCAATCTTACTCCAAATCCTTCATAGATGTTAAAACAAGTGCTAATGACACAAGGTGGCTATCAAACACCTCTAAAAGCTCCCTAAGTTAACCCCAATAAGAATATTTATAGTTAGGGCTTTATAATAAAGCCTTAAGGTGATTGAAATTATTTTTTCATACATCCCTCAAACTATGTGTTATAAGCTTGGAACTAGACCAACTTCCATACCAGCACTAACTTTTTTTTTCTAGAAATTCAGCGGTCTTTAATTAGTCTGTAACATGTTCTTGACAACAATTTGTAATTGTCATCAATTAGCTACTATTTCTCTATCTCTTGAACCTTACGAGATACAAGCTCCTATCTTTTATCTTGGTCCAGTGCCTATCTGGACTTTATCATTAAAATTTTCAATTTTTGACAAATTTGAACTTAAGTTGATCTTTGATTCATTTTATAAGTTTGTTTTTTTTATCTTGTTAGCTTCCCATTGACTCGAGTTTCACTTTGATCAAATAACTATGGAGAATAATGCATGGCATGGTAGATTTTAAGAGTATGGTTATTAATAAGAATGTGCATGATATGTTGCATAACAATGAGGAATTGAAGAAGGAGATTAATGACCTTAAAGAGCCATTATCTATATTCACCATAAGTAGTCAAAAATTGAATGACTTGTTTGAAGTCCAAAAGAGTTCTAATGATGGGCATAATTTGTTTCATTTATGGAAATGCACTAGATAAATTTTATAAGAAACAAGCATTTATATGATGAACCTATAGTTAAATCATCATATGAGCATATAGCATCAAATTCTACATATGAAAATTTTAATGATTATGTATCATATTCTAGATCCTAAGCAAGAAAGAAAATTGCATGCATTCATGTATGTATCACATTTTAAACCTAAAGGCCTAACAAACAAGGCAAAAAATAGGCATAATTTTCATACAAAGTCATATAAAAAGAGCAAGTAACTCTTAGTCGTGTCTCTTTATCATCAAAATGATATTAAACAGATTGACATTCATCATATGATACTTTACTAGCATTTAGAACACGATCAAAATTCTTATAGACGTCATTTTCACCAAAAGACAATGTCATATGATAACCCTTTTTTTGTCTTATTATCATACAAGAAAAGCTTCTTCTCCATCGTATATTTAAAATAGAACTCTCAATTATCATCACATCCGAAAAGACTTAGAAATGCATTTATGTTATATTCTTATAGGTCACACTCACATAATTCATACACTTTATATTTTGTTATATGATAGCAATTTTATAAGGATAGAAAGTGGTGAATGGCGAGCCCTCAACAGGTGACCAATATATTTTCTTAAAATGGAAAGAAGGAAATTATTTATTCCTTCCCTTTATATGCTTACAAATTTATATATCCTGTACCTTTTTGATGTTTGTGAAATAGAGAGAAAACATTTATTGAAACTTGATCATTCATAAGGTATGAATTAAGAGGGGTCATGCATTATATATTGTATTAACATAGGAAGCTTACTCAATGGCTTTTATTTTTTTAGTATCACCAAATGTTTTTAACATTATAAAAAAGGGAGAGTTTTTGAACCAAATATCTTCTTAGCGTATAGTTTTATTCTGGGTTTTAAAACTCGGACCGGACCGGCCGGTCCGATCGGTCCGACCGGTGACCGGTCGGTAATCCGGTCCGGTTGATGTTTCAAAATCGGTCTCCAATTGACCCAGTCTGAATCGGTCAAAACTGGTCAATTGACCAGTCGAATCGGTCCGGTCCAACCGGTTCGATAATTTTTTTTATTTTTTATTTTTTATTTATTTTTTTAATATTATATATAATTAAATATAATTATTGCATAATTATTACGTCACACCGGTTCGACCGGTGGTTGAACCGGTCGAACCGATCAAACCAGTAATCAATAAGGCCACCGGTTCGATGACCGATCCGAGTTTTAAAACATAGGTTTTATTGATAATAAAAGGTATTGGTATTAATAAACTTATTTTTGGGTGATATTATCAAACAATATATGAAAGATAGTCAAAGGAGCATCTAAGCATTCAACATCTTACACAACAATCAAAATTAACAACTGGATAAAAAAATCATTCATCTCTCCAAAATTAATACATGCCAAATTTAAGCTAATTATTTCAAATGTATGAATTATATGCATCAATAAACATTACTTAGCAACGAAAGAAGCATATACAAATGAAAAGAGAAGCAAATAATACTAAAGAAAGGAACAAAATTATTAAACAGGCCCTATTTTATTTTGGCCTCTCCTTTTCCAGCTCTAGTGCAGTAAAATTAAGCTGAATGTATTGAAAATGGATTATGATTACACTTAGTCCAATGTAATTCAACTTTAGCCACCCATGCTTTTAAAAAGATATGACTTTATCTTGAAAGCTGATATAAGTTTCAATTGAAAGCCTTGCAACATGTCAATTCCGAGTATAGAAGTTGGAAATATTTCTAAATCGTAAGTAGATTGCAGAGCTCTTCCAAAGAAATTCTCATTAGTGGTAAAGGCTCATTCTTATTGGAGATCAAACCTCCCCGACTTTATTGTCCTTTTGTTATTATTGCTGTTATCCTATTGCTCCAAGTGTACTGTGCAGGTGGAACATAACTAGATTGAGAATGAGGAATTAGCTGTGGCATGAAAGGTGGCCTAACATGTAAAGGACCTAGATGAGGATAAGCCTAGACTAATGTCACTTTATCAGCGTAAAACATTGATAATGCAAATACCAATGATATGAGTTGTACTGTCGGAACGTTCGCATCGGCCGGAAAACGCATCTTAACGGACATAAAGTGCTGGGGATGAATTCCGATGCATCGGCCAATTCCGGCGATGCCGGTCGGTACCGCCGGATTCAAAATACTGGTCAAATACTGCCAAGATCTGAAATTTTAAAAATTAGGATTTTTTGCAAAATTTTCAAAATTTTAAATTTTCCTCCTCTCTCCTACCTCTCCTTCCCCTTTTTTTAGTTTTAAAATAATAATAAATATTTTATTACTAATAATAATTATAAATTAAATAAAACTTTAAAGTAAATTATTTTTAGTTTTATTACCAATAAATTATTTTTATTTTATTACTAATAAATTATTTTTTTAATTTATTTTAACATTTTATATAATATTTATTAATAAATACTAATAAATTAGTTTATAAATAATAATTTTAAAATTATTACTTATAAACTAATATTTATTTTATATATTTTCAATTATTAAATTAAAATTTATATATTTTGAAATTAATTATATTTATTAATAATTATTAAATAATCTACAATATGACAATGGACTATTTTATAATTTTTTAAAAAATAGAGACAATTTTATAAATTTAAAAATATTTTTGTATTATTGTAATATTTTAAATACTTTGTATTATTCTTAATTTTATAATTGTATGATGATAATTGTTTTATTTATATTAATTGTGGTTATTATTTATATGTAAAATATTTAAAATTATTGTTATTTCATAATAATTGTCATTATTATTTATTATTAAGATTTTTGAAAGCATGATTGATGTAAACAAGAACTAGTAAAATATACAAGATAACCAGTATAATATAACAATATGGACTATTTTGCAATTCTTAAAATTTTAGGGACTATTTCATAAATTTAAAAATTTCCGAAGCAGATCCTGTATCAACCGCATTGACATTCCTGCTCGAGCTCAATCCGCATCAACCCGATGCAGTATTCATAACATTGGCAAATACAGAGAATCTCTTTAAGTTGATATTTGGTAAATTAATAAATTCTCTAAAATATTTTTTTTCCTAATTCGACTTGAACCAGTTGAAAATTTAACAAAATTTGATAAGATAATAAGATAATATATTTTTAAAATACCTTATATAAATATAGGGCCCCATTAATATCATAAATTAATAATTATATAAACTTACACAAATATAACTAAGACAATTTAGTGAAATATGATTCTAGTGTTGTTTATTTTTTTCTTAAAATTTAAGTCTAGTTGGAGCTCATCTCTAACTTTTCTTATTGCATCCAAAATTTCTGGTGTTGTGTTCTTAAACTGCACCAAAAAATTGTGAAAAGTTTTAGACACGATAAGTGCTTCCTTATGCGTAACTAGCTTCAAAGGTAATGTATCGTCTTCAACTTCATCATCAACATTATTTTCAAGGATAGTAGCCACAATTTCTTCTAAGCTCTGGACCTTATCATTTTCATCCGGGTAACCCAATAGGCTATTGACATCCATTTTATTGCGATAGCTGAGATCATTAATCATGAGCTTAAGTTCATAAATGTCGTTTTTACAAGTGGATTCATCTAAATTCCTTGAGACTTCATCCCCTGAACGAATTTGCAGTATCGAAAACAATTTGCTATTGTCTCTTACTGAATATTAACTGTCCGAGCCGAGACTGCAGAATTGATAGCATCCAAAACATTAATCTTACCTAGATCAGATTGTCCCAACTCATAGCCTTCTAAAATCCTACGATAGTGCATCTTGAAAGCTCTTATTATTCCAACATCACAAGGTTGAATTTTTGATGTCATGTTGGGTGGCAAGAAGAACAAATTAACATTATGTAACCCTTCAATACATCTTGGATGTGTTGGACAATTATTTACCACAAACAAAATTCTTCTACCATGCATTTTTTTTATCAAACCAACGGATATATTTATCAAAGAGTACATTTGTCATCCAACCTCTTTTGCTGGCACAATAGTGACAATTCAAGCTATTCATGTTGACATTCTTGAAGCAATGTAGCTTTGCATATTTTCCAATAATCCATAAAGAGATTTTTTCAGAATCATCCTCATTGCAACAAATAACAACTGTTAACCTTTCTTTATCTTGTTTTCTTCCTTCAAGTTGCTTCATAACAAGAAAATGATCAACTTGTAACCTGTAAAATAAACCAGTTTCATCGATATTAAAAACATCTTTCATAGGGAACTTATCTATTTTTCCCTTATAGACTCCGATTGCTTCTCCATGTCTTGTATATCAATAGAATCACTCTCTCCGAAACGACGAAATGACTTGATACCGTGTCGTAGCTTGAATTTTTCAAGTCAATCTTGAGAAATTTGTGCTCAGAATCTTGTTGAGGGTATAGAAGTTTCATTATATCTCTTGCCTTCTTCAAAATTAGCTCTCCAGTCATATTCACACGATCTTGGTACTGAAGAAACCACTCATAAACAACCTTCTCCATATTTGAAAATTTTGCTAGTTTGTGCTGCTTGATATCCCTTCCTTTTTCTATGTTGGCCAAAAGATACTTAGCTGATCATCTGAGTGTGTTTGAGATTGTACCTTGACTAACTTTCAAATGAAACTTTTCTTTAAGCCACAACTGTAAATCTTTTTGAGTGCATGTCGAATGATCTTTCTTGTACTCACATAATTCTTTGCATATTTGATCCGTTATTGTTGATTTCGTGACACCTTTTAGATGATGAGCCATTGTTGTATGTGATTTCAAGAAATTTTCTATCTTGTTTATAAAGTATTTTCTATCTCCATCATACGTACATATGTACATTAAATATTTTAGTAAAAATACAATGAATAATACTTAATTATTAAGAAACAACGAACATTATTTATTAGTTTTCATTAATATTATGTACAATGAAAAACATGAATTTTTAAGATACAATACTTTTGATGTAATCAAAATTTAACTTCAATCAATTATAAAAACTCTTTAAATTAATAAATATTAATTTATCGGTTAATTAATATCTCTATTAAAATAATAAATATCATGATCCTAATAATATTAATTTATAGAGGTTTTACTGTATTTGGTTGACTTCTTTTAAAAAAAGTTCTTAAATAATTTTGGGATAATTCTCTTTATTTAATCGCACTATTCAAAACCTCGCATTGACTTACCAATTTGATTTAAAAACAGATTAATTTGCCATAACATAACTTCAACATTTTCAAAACAACCCCACAATTTCTTTTTCTATCAAAATAATTTAAAATCATTCATTTTTCGTTAGCAAGAGTGTCATCTTCTATAGGCTAGTTTTTTCATTTTCCACACCAATTTCGACCAGACCTATCTTTTTCCTTCAGACACAGTAGCTCTTGTTTTAACACTAATAGTATTTCTTCCCCTGATACTTTCAAACTGATGTACCTACAAGGCTGATAATCATACATAAACTTAACTCGCTTCAAGACTTTGTATTAAATTTCGTTGTGTTCCCCATCAACAGTACTGCAGCTCCAGTTCAAGTAGGCTCAATGAATGGCCCCCTTTAAGCTTTCATCATCTCCTTTCTTTTTCTCTCAAGTCTCGTGTTGGTTTTTTGTTTAAGGTATCTACTGTCACCGAACCAACAACCTATAGGCAAGCATCAAAAGCTGCTAACCGGATCCGTGCCATGCAGCAGGAGTTGGATGCTTACACTCCAAAAAAGGAGTTGGATATTTAGAGCATAATTTACAATCTGCTAACCATGATTTTACCAGTGCTCAACCATTTCAGGCATAGACTAGTGTGAACAGTGCACATCCACAAATAAGAAGCCCAAACAAATTTCCAAGATATGATTGTGATAATTTACTTTCTGAAGAAAGAAGAGGAAGAGAAAAAAGCAAAATATACACTATCTTTTCCCTTATTAGAGCAGCCATATAACAAGTGGGCAAACGCAGGACTGGCAGTCATAAATTTTCCTCTTCCGCACTCTTGGGAATATAACATTTAAAAATAGCAAATGGGAAAAATCCTTACGTCTGTTCCTTCAAAAATTGAACATCCTGTTGTTTGCTGGCATCTAGCTAGCATCATCTAGATTATTGATTTTCGCAGTTATCAGGACAAGAAAATAAAAGATGTAAAATGATTTTCGAATGTTTATGCAGCAGATTCCTTGGCGATCTTTTCAGCCTTGGCAATGACCTCTTCAATGCCTCCAACCATATAAAACGACTGTTCTGGAAGGTCATCATATTTACCGTCCAATACTCCCTGTCAAACATAAAAAAGGAACATAGAAATAAACTAAGTCATCCAGAGAAACTGATGTCAACTACGACATGCATTTCATAATACGAACCTTTCAATATTGCTCAAAGATAAACTAAAACATAGGAGACGAAATTTAATAGATTTGTTAAAGATGTGTATATACTAACTTCTCTGGTTGACAAGTTCATGAACCATCTAAAAGAAAAAAACATGGCAGTAGACATACTAAGACAAACTAAATGCAGTAAATGAGGTGCACTTCTAATCCATGAATTCAAGTGTGTATGCGTGAGAGAGATAGAGAGTATATACCTGGAAGCTGCTTATTGTTTCCTTCAACTCCACGTATTTTCCAGGGGCACCAGTGAACACTTCAGCAACATGGAAGGGCTGGCTCAAGAACCTTTGCATTTTACGAGCTCTGGCAACTGTCAACTTGTCATCTTCACTGAGCTCATCCATGCCCAAAATGGCAATGATATCTTGCAAATTCTTGTAATTCTGAAGAACCTTCTGTACTCCACGAGCAGTATTATAGTGTTCCTCACCCAAGATATGGGAGAGAGCATTGAGATGTAGAATCCAAAGGATCCACAGCAGGGTAGATACCAAGTTCAGATATCTGTACAACATAAATGGCCCAAAACAGTTAAGATGGGGTTTAAGAAAATAATTACAAGGCTGCTTCTTTGTAGTAATGGTATTACTTGTCGTGAGAGCACAGTTGTTGCATCCAAGTGTGCGAATGTAGTGGCTGGAGCAGGATCTGTCAAGTCATCAGCAGGCACATAAATAGCTTGGACGGAAGTAATGGAACCCTTTTTGGTTGTTGTAATACGCTCCTGAAGACCTCCAAGATCAGTGGATAATGTTGGTTGATAACCCACAGCAGATGGGATACGACCAAGCAAGGCAGACACTTCTGAGTTTGCCTGAAGAACATAGAGGACAAGCAACACAAATTTTCCCATTAGCAACAGTAAAATCAAGGCTTTTTTTCCCCTTAGCTGCTAGAGACCAGGCATATGTCAATATCTTTGAATAAAAACAGTTAAAAACACATCTTTGCTAGATTGACCAATTGATGCTATGCTTGATAAAATTATTTCGTAGCTCAGGTTTCACCATGTAAAGATGAGGGGAAGGACATTATTTAGGTTGATTCTAATACCAAGAGTGCTTTTAAAATGACAAACAAGTACCACTAAAGAATTCAAATTTTTGTATCAATTATCATAAAACACAATTGGATTGTATCAATGCAATAAACCAAAAACATTTATAAAAAAAAGAAAAACAATGCAGCTTAACCTTCAACACTAATCACAACATAGAATCCTAGTGAATAGAAGTCTTCATATTGTAAACCCCAACTTTCCCAATAACAAGCGGGGGAGCATCCCAACAGCTATTGATTATGTAAATTCCATATCCTTTAAAGGCTATTAACTATGTGAATTTCAAGCCTTTGAGTTGCATGCTTACCTGTGTAAAGCGGAAAATGTTGTCAATAAAAAGAAGCACATCTTGTCCTTCAGCATCACGGAAATGTTCTGCCACAGTTAGTCCAGTGAGACCAACACGAGCACGAGCACCAGGTGGCTCGTTCATTTGACCATATACAAGAGCACACTTGCTTTCGGACTAAGATCACAAAAGATAACCAACACAAATAAACTATCTTGAGCTGCAAAATTATGCTCCACTAGAGGAAATAACTTAATCAAAAAACAGACTCCAACCTGTTTATCCCCTAGCTTAATGACTCCACTCTCCATCATTTCCCTGTACAGGTCATTACCTTCACGTGTACGCTCTCCAACACCCGCAAACACTGAAAAACCACCTGAAGAAACAATGCAATGATTAGAAAAGTGAGAAATATACTCAAGTTATAGTCAACATCACTATTTGCATAGGACCAACCATGAGCTTTTGCAACATTGTTGATAAGTTCCATGATAAGCACAGTTTTCCCAACACCTGCACCACCAAATAGCCCAATCTTGCCTCCTCTTTGGTATGGAGCAAGAAGATCAACAACCTACAGAGAAGGCAGCAAATTCAATTACAAACAAAAGTTCAAACAGCTCACACTGTAGATAGAATTAAGATGTCAGGTTCTCCGGTTTTGATAAAAATATGAAGTACCTTAATACCAGTTACAAGTATCTGCTGCTCTGTGGCCTGATCAACAAAAGCTGGGGCTTCCCTATGAATAGGCAAGTAGTGATCGGTCTCTGATGGGAGATTGAAACTTCAAGTTAGATATTTTGTGCAATAAAACTAATCATTTTATGATCAAAAGACTAAAGATTGATTGAAAGATTACTGATATCGCCTCTCTCATCAATGGCCTCCCCAATAACATTCATGATACGACCAAGAGTAGCTCTACCCACAGGAACCTGTTAAGAACATAAAAAATTAAATTAAATTCCATTAAAAAAAAAGAATCATTAGCGTAAACTATCTCACTCCAAATTCCATTTTAAAAAAAGAATCATTATGGAAAGAAACGAATTGATATCATTTGGATAATTCGATACTAGACATATATTATATCATTTTAAACGTGAAGCTTCAAACCAAATTATGGATACACCTCTCATGTTTCGAGTAATAACTAGTCCACTCACCTCAACCTAAAACAAACAAACAAACAAACAAACAAACAATTAATCAGTAAAATGACCAATTTAACACCAAACACATCCCATCCAGAAAGAACATCGTCCAAACCATTATCGAACCTTCCATTTATCCTTATCGAGCTCTGTAATAGGTTGCCTCTAAAACATTACTCTCATTTCAAATCTTCTTTTCCACATTTCTCGGAAACCAAACAATTAGATCCATGACACATTTCATTAGCGCAAAGGTTACTATCATTGTCAATAAAACATGAACCCCTTTCCTGAACTCTAAAATTCACGGAAAACCACCGAATCACATCTCCAACTACAATTAGATACCCCATCAGGCAGGCGATTCAATCAATCCCTGGTTGAAACAAGATTCGGAACAAGCCCCCTATAAAACAAAGAGTTAAAGCTCCCACATTTCCCATTAAAATCTAGTACAACCCACATTTGATAAGAGAAGAAAAAAGAACTCACAGTGATAGGGGATCCAGTGTTAAGGACGCGCTGACCTCTGACCAAACCCTCAGTACCATCCATAGCAATGGTCCTCACAGTATTCTCTCCCAAGTGCTGCGCCACCTCAAGAACCAACCGGATCGGGTTGTCCAGAACCTCCAGAGCCGTCAAGATCGGCGGTAGACCCTCATCGTACCTAACATCGACGACGGCACCAATAACCTGACAAACCTGTCCAATAGCGCCTTTTCCAGTGAACTCATCGGTGATCTTACCGCCGGCTTTCTTGGCATCCAATTTAGCAGGAGGGGGCTGAGGAGCGGCAGCTGCAGAGGAGGCGTACTCAGCTGCACGTGTAAGAAGGTATCCATAAGGAGACGCGCGGCGTGTGGGGGAAATGGAAGGTGAAGAGAGCTTGGGGCTTGGGTTAGAGAGTGGAGATCGGCGAGTGGATGATCGGAGCAGAGAGGATAAGAGTCTGCGTGAAGCCATTGGCTTGGGCTTCAAAGTGAAGGAAAAAGACAGAGACAGGCGAAAGACTTTAGGGTTTGTAAGACTATATAGTCATTTCCGTATACGTGGCAGGTATAAATTTTTGATAATTTTGATAATTTTAAATTAGAAAATAAATTTTCAATATATTATGCTATATAATTTATAAAATTTATATCCGTCTCTAAAATTAAAATAATAACAATTTTAAATAATAAAACCTATTTACTTCTATTAATATTTTCTTTTACATATATCAAACAAAATAATAATCATAATTAATATAAAAAATCGTTTAATCATCATACAAATATAAAACTAAAGATAATATAAAGTATTAAAATATTATAATTTCATCATATAATAAAAATAATTACATCAAAACATTAAATAAAAATAACCATAACAAATTTCAGTGAGTTACAACAAAATTTATGTTGAGGAGCGTAATTAAATAAAAGTGAAATATGAAACAAAAATATTTATAATTAAAAGTTCTAAATTTATATTACATATATAGAATCATCATCATCATCGTTATCCAATTAAATTCCGAACTAATGTGGGGCTTAGGAAATCTAATAATGCGCATATATATATATATATATATATATATATATCGGGTATTATTTTGAGACGTTAAATATATGAGCATCTTTAAGCAGGACTTATTGTTATTGATTCAATGATCCTTATAGGACGTGGTTAGCGAGAATTAATTATTTGAATTATTAATTATTTTATATTTTATCAAAATTTTGAATTATTTTTAAAATTATTGTTTTTCACATTTCATTTCATTTTACATTTAATTAGATTTATTTGAATTATTTTAGAAATTCAAAATTACAAGAAAGTTTGACCCCTCCTCTACATTTTGTTTTCTTTATTTGTATTTTTCATTTTGGGAACTACAACGCACTAGAACGTTCTTGTTGACGATCCTCTATACAAGGGTTTTGCCAAGCTTGCTCAGATCAGATGGTACCTAATATAATCATAGGGATCTAAGCTAAGTAATTTTATAACATCCAGGGAATTCAGATCTCTTTGGTTTGTATATATATATATATGTGTGTGTGTGTATGTGTGCATATAATTTTCTTAGATCTATTAATGCTTCTTCAACTACCCTTCAAAATTCCAAAATATTAACAATCATACAACTCTTTACCTTGAGAAAAAAGTAAAAAATATATCAAAAATTTTAATAGCATTAACAAACTCATCTAAATGGATAACTCTTGTAATATTTACAACCAATTAAAAATGATATTATGTATTTTGAAAGATTAGTAATTCAAAATAAAATAGAAAAAGAACACTATGAAGAACGATATAATTATTTACAATTTTATAAATAATAATGGATTAAAACCTATTAAAGAACGTCTTGAAATAGCTCAGAATCTTTACAACGAATAATCTAGAACCAATAGAATCAAAATATGAAATAGATTCAATAATTTCTTCATCATATCAATATGAATCCCAAAATTTCGATTCAACAAATGAATTTGAATACAACAATTTGAATACAACTTTTTCTAAATGATTATTTAGAATAAAAAACTTAACACCTATATAGATACAGGAACTACTATTTTATAGCTTCAAAAACATTATTAAACAACTAGAAAAATTAAGCAAACCCTTACAAATCAAAATAGGGATGGAAGCATTAAATCAATATAGTATGAAAGTTACTATAATAATATTATTATAAAAATTTATACTTTTACAATACCATCAATATATCAACAAGAATTAGGATTACTTTAATATTATTAAATAAATTTCTTAAATTATATAATCATTTTGTCAATATCTACATTATATTACGTTAAAACACCAATAATAAATTCATTAAACCAAAATCCATTATCCTTAAAATTATTATCTACCATACAACTTATTATAAAAATTAAAACTTATAACTGAAAAATTAAATCAATTACAATTTTATCTCCTTAATAATTTAACACCACAAATGTAAGTTGAAACATTAATAGAAAAGGTATGTAGCAAAAATTCATTAGATCCTTTAAAAATACAAATAATCAATTAATTGAAATTAAGTTAAAAGATCCTTTAAAAGAAATCAATATTAAAATAACATTCTTATACATAACAAGATGTATACAAATTTATTTCTGAATGTTCGAATTATTATGCAAACAATTAATCTTTCCAAGTACAAGTAAACATTCATTTCACTTTTTATGTCTATAATCATTCTAGCAAAAACGAGGAAAAGAAGAATGGTAATTAATTATAAAGAATTAAATAAAGCAACAATAAGAGATGCTTCTATATTGAATTGAGTTTTGTTTTTATATGTTTTAGTGTAAGAAGTGTTACAACCATAGTGTTGTGGAACTTGAATATTTAGTACAATATAATTGAATATCTCTATATCTTAATTTTTTTGTAAATTTACCTCTTAACATTTATGAGATAATACTTCTAACATAACATCAACAAAATTTCATAATATAAATAATTCACACACACACACATATATATAATAATTCACACACACACACACACACACACATAAATTCATTGAAATATTTCATTTATCGTCGAATATGCATATAGAGTCCAATCACTACGAGTATTCACTAATATAAGCCAAACAAAAAGTGGGTATTAAAAAATTCTCTTTTCTTTTTGTAAGAACCCAAAGCATCCCTTTTAAATTTTAAATAAAGTAATACAATAAATAAATAAATAAAATCTTTGGACTCAAAATTTTGGAGGGCTGGGGATTAAGGTTATGGCAAAAATGAAAAAAAGGATTAGCGTAAAATCAATATAGGAAGAAAATGTGAACAAAACAATGCAACATATAATAGAGGACAGACCTAGAAGTCAATCAGATCAACATAATACACAACATTATCAAAGAATCACAGATCTAAGAATCGAAATAAAAAACATTGATCTCCTAATCCAAACAAGAAAAGCAAACGTACCTGAAGAGAGGAGGTGAGAAAAGGTCTGAGATCGTGACAATGGCCAGATCTCAAGGATACAACATGTTTATCAAAAACTAAGAGTGATAGATAAAAGAAGCATGATCACAATACTCACAGTTGTTTGTAGATATAATAATGGATCCATAGAAACAAGAAAGACACTCTGAAAAAAGTTATCATGATCTACCTTTAATGACTCTTTTCTAATGATTCTTGGGCGGCTTCCAAAAGCTTTGCAAAACCCATATGTAGAGACCTTTGGTGATAGCGACTCTATCGTTGGGGACACCTTGTTAAATTTTGTGTCACTTTATAAAAATCTCAACTTTAGTAACACAGCCAAAGTAGTAACTCACATGAGGCAGTCATAAAAGCAAAAAATGCACAATGAACAAAAATTTTAGAAAACCCAACAAAACCTAGAAAACACCAAAAAAATGTCTTAGAAGAGGGTGGAAAATGAAAATGGCATTCCAAAACTGGATTTTTCTGCTAAGTCCATAATAGGAGATAAATTATTAGGACTAAAAGAAAATTGCTTTAGTTAGAAAAAAAGAAAGAGTGAATATTAAGTGAAGAGCGAACAAATGAACAAATCTAACCAAAGATATGAATTGTAAATCATGAGACGTGGGGTGGATTTTGATGAAGAAGATTGCACCTGTCCTTTTAGAGCCTAGAGCCCATTCCATTGAAATGAAAAACCTAGAATTCTTTCAATTAAATATTCACTCAAATCACATTTGCTTCATTTCTTATTCTGTACAAAATTCTCATAATTGAGAGAAACCTGATCATCGTCATCATTTAAATTTATTGCACCAAATGATACGTTAATACTTTTCTATTCAAAATTATCTTCTAAGTCACTTTCATTTATCAAACTTAATTTCTTAAAAACTCAGTTCACTAAAAGATTCATATGACAAGGCAAAGCAGATCTAACCACTTGTTACATTAAGATTTCTAATAAACAAATAAAATTAGATTATTAAAATTACAAAAATTATATTCAACTTAATAATGATAATAACATACTTTTTTTTATGTTTTAAATTATGTCGAACAAAGACCAAGTCGTTCACTCTTTTGTATTCTAATATATTCCTTTTCTTAGAATAGATGAATTCAAATATGCTCTAATTTATGTCATATCTGTTACACTCATACATTGACTCGAATTTGTAATTTCAAAACACCATTTTGAATTCGTCTCTTCAATTAATTGTAAGACTTCAAAAGTAATCTTATAAACAAAATAAAATGATGATTAAGTTTCATCAAGTAACAAAATTCAAGAAATATATATATATATACATACATAAATTAAGTTTGTTTCTTTGACAAATAGTAATGAGCATCTCAAAATCACTAAAGGCATCCTTATAAACATCAATTTATGAGCTTAAGAGATATTGTATTATCTTATAGGTAATAATTGTCGTAATAGTTAATAACATTCTCCTATAAACTTCTTCTTTGTAAAACTTGGCCTACAATAGATAATAGGATTAAAATGCCTAAATTGCAAACAATATAGAGTAAAATTGTAACATCCCACCACTAGTGGGAAGGGTAGAATAGTAATTTGGAATGGATTATGAGTGTTTAAATTTGTCTTGATATGTTCATACATTCATATATACATGTGAATAGTGAATTTTGCACATGTAATGATTGTACACGCATTCATGACTTTTTTCGGTATATTTGGTCATCAATGTGATTATTGTAAAAAATTTGATTTTTTGTGTTTGGAAAATTGATTGGAGAGGGTCGTTGAGTTTTAAAATTTGTTAGTGAATTTTAGAAATTTTTCTAAAATTTTCAGGGTACTTTTCCGGACTAGAAAAAATATCAAGTGACGGATTGATTGTTTTCCGTTAGTAGAAATGACTGTTTAATGGCACTGAAAATTTAGATAAATGACTGTAGGATTCATTAAATTGAGCCATTGAAATTTTGGTGAAAAACTTGAGTAGAAATTGGAATTTTAATGGGAAAGACATTAGTGAAGGCTTAGGCATGTGACATGTGAACATGCCACCATGATGTATAGATTTAATAAAAGTCCTACTTTCTTTGGCGATTCACGATACTTCTTCTTAGAAAGAGTTAAAGGTGATTTAAGTGTGATTTTTCTCCATCTTCGTAGCTCTCCTCTTCTTTAGTGTGTTTGAAAGTTTGCTCACCTTTTCCTCCTCCTTTCACCTTGCTTCCTCTTCCTTTAGCTCACCTAAAAAACCTAGCATAAACCTTCCCCCCCTTAAGAGGATGATGAACGTGGGTGGTGAAGTGAAGTAGAGGGTTTGTGATTTTGGAAGCTTAAATAGGCAAGAATTGTGCTTTATGTATAAATTGGTAGTTAAATGCATTAATTGTGATGTCTTGTGCATTAATTGCATGAAATTGTGTTTGGTGTATATGGGTATGTTATTTCCTTGGTTGATTGATGATTGATGAGGTATAAGTTAATGAATGATGTTGAATATGGTATAGGTAAATTGAGTTGTTTTGGATTGATTTTAGTGAATAAAGATAAGAGGATATTAAAGGAAGATGATTCAATGTGTGTGCTGCAATTTTGTGGACTAAAGTTCAAGAATAGGTTATGAGTTAGTTATGGTGGATATATGAAGTGAATTGAGTGAGAATTGGTTTAGAAATGGTATGGAAGAGGTAGAAATTGAGTTAGGTTGAGAATCTGGAAAATTGGATTTGTATATGTTTCAAAGATTTGATCATAACTTTTTATATGGGTATGCAATTGAGATAAGGTTTGGCTTGAATTAAACTTGAAGAGTTTGACTAGAATTCTTGTGAAGGAGGTGCTGTCCAATTGATTTGAAGGTGGTAGTGTATGTACAGGATGAATAGTGCTATTTTGTGACACAAACATGGAAAATTATGATCTGAAACTTTAGGAATTTTTATAGGTTGTTTGAGGCTGATTTTGCTAAGTTGGTCTTCATGAAAGTTGTAGCTCTTCTTGATAGCTTTCTATCTCCATGAAATGTGCTATTTTTCGACATTAGAGTTGGTAGTTATAAGTGCTTGAACTTTGCTTATGGTTTAGGTAATGTTTAATAATATGAAAACAGGGCAGCAACAATCATGTAGGAAATTGACCTCGTTAGAGGTAGAATTTGCTTCTAAGTTCTTCACGAGAATTGTAGAATGTGTTCTGAGCTTTCCATTGATATAAAGTATGGAATTTTTGGCTAAGGGGATAAGAAGTTATGATTTTTAGAAGATTGTGGTACTGTTAGGATAACATGTGTTGGGCAGAAACTTTGATTGAGATTTTGACCCATTTAGAGGTTCAAATTGCTTTTATGTGCTTCATAAAAGTTGTAAATTGTGTTCTGATATTTCCATTGATATCAAGCATGGAATTTTTGGCTAATGAAATAGGAAGTTATGATTCTTGTAAAGTTGTGTGATTGGTTAGGATGAGATTTACATGGCAGAAACTTTGATTGAGATTTTGATCTTTTTAGAGGTTGAATTTGCTTCCAAGTTGTTCATGAAAGTTGTAGAATGTGTTCTAATCTTTTCATTGATATAAAGCTTGGAATTTTTGGCAAAGTGAATGGGAAGATGATTTTTAGAAGAATGTTACACTGTTTTGGAAATTTATGATTAGGCAGAAACTTTGATTATATTTTTGACACCCTTAGGGTTGAAATTGGTTTGTGAGTCCTTCATGGAACTTGTAGGGTTTTTTGTGATCTTTCCAATGAGACCTTATTTGTCATTTTTGGTTACTTGTGTGAAAAAATATGTTTTGTGAAAGGAGAGAAAGAAATAAGTGGAATTGGAAAAAAAAAGAAATTTGGTGGAAGCTCGCTCCTCGCGAGGGCGAGAAGTCGCACTCAGCCCTTTTTTTAATTTAATAATTATTTTTTATTTTTTTATTTTTGTTATTTATTTTGTCCCTTTCCCATTCTTTTGTGAATAACTTTTTCATCCGACTTCCGATTGACCTGATTTTCAAGGCATTGGATTCGTGAAATATTTAATTTTATTTCTATGTAAAATTGTGAATTTTTAGAGATAAAATTGACGTGGATTGATTAGGTCAAAGTGAGGAGACTGAGTAATTATTTTTCTGGTCCGTGTTTTAACAATAATTGGACCTATAGAGGTCTGAATTGAGTGATTTTAGTGTCTATAAATTTCTAAAATTTAGAGGAAAATTTTGTGATGAGAATTTTTGGAATAATGCTGGGAATGTCACGAACATGCATTGTACACATTTTAATTTCTCCATGTGCATTATTAAACATTTCTGATTGTACACTTGGTAATATTTGTGTATTTTAACTGTTATAGAGGCGCATTTGGAACGTCAACCCACAGACGTTGCTGAGACTTCCAGGCATTAGCTTCAAAAGCTATTGATGAGTGACCTAGACGGTTCTCTCAATTATTAATTTCTTATAACTTTGTGGTGAATAATGGTGGGTTTGAGATTGATTGTGATTGTGGATTCCGGACAGAAGGTCCGATGTATTGGGGAGCTATAACATAGAAGTGCTACTTGTATATGAATTTGAGAACTACTTGCTTGTGATATGATAAATTGTGACACATGTGTTGATTGCGATGTATATACTACTTAATTGTCACATATGCATTTCATACATAAATGCATACTTAGATAATGACAGTTGTGACCGGAGCAGCCACCGAGAGCTAAAAGCTCAACGATTATATTTGGGCCTTGAGCCCCACAGTGATTTAGAGCCTCAGGCTCAACGATTAATGTGCCCATATTGGGACAGTCCAGGCGCTCGATCACAACACCGTAATAAATTGAAAAAAAGATCACATGAGCATTTCATATGCATTTGCTTACATATATTTGATTGAGTTAAAGGCAAAATGTATTATGCTTATGTGAAAATAAAATGTGTTACAGATGTGATCATGTGGTACTTCTGATGTATATGAAATTATGAAATAATTGTGATATGCCTGATTGTTGCATGAATTGAGTGAACCATTGATGATGGTTACCTTACTGAGTTCACAAACTCACCCAAAATTGCAATATATTTTTCAGGATCGAGAGTAGACTCCTAGCTCCACAGGAACTTTTCGAGCAGTGTAGATCATTTTGGAGGGAGAAGTCATGGCTCATAGGTCGGTCAGCTGGGACTTTTGGGATGACCTAGATAAATCTGATGTATTTTTCCTCTTTCATATAGTATTTGTACTAGGTTTTTGGGATTGATGTACAGACAGTAAAAGATGACAGACGTGTAGACTTCTGGTTTTGATGAAATGAAATGAGAAAAATTTTGGTTTAAAAAATATTGTGATTTTTATACTGATGTTTTATTATGATGCCATGTGAAGTGTTTGTAGTGATTGATCGTAGCTCACCCTTATCGTAGGATATGTACCGGAATGACCTGCGAGTGTCCCGGTGTGTACCCTACAGTAAGGAGGCGCTACAAAAATTGTCTTTCTCTTTTCTTATTGATAATTACATGATAAGGTATTGGACCCCGAACTTTGAGTGGAAATTAGAAATATGAAAATGAAAGTAAATAAGTGTTTTTGTATATAATTTGTGTTATAGATTATTTTGATATTGGAATGTGAATTATGCATGGTTGATGAGTTGAGAAACCTTAAGCATGAACCATGGTTATATATGTAAGATATTAGGAAAAAGCAAGAGAGGAACTTGGTGAATGAAAAGATACTATTGAATGTAAGAAATCGTATAAATTGAGGTTAAGTGTTGGATAAATTCCAATGGCAAATTTGAATTGTTTGAATGAGGCTGTAATAGAAGAAGTGAAGTTGGTATAAATGTTAAGTTTTGCATGAGGATAAAAACGTGTATGCTGATTTGAGGAAAATTCTGGAATAATTGAAATAGAATTAGCCAAAGTTACCTTCTTCGAAGTTGTAGCTTGTTCTTTTATCTTTCCAACGATACCAAGAATGCAAGTTTTCGAGATTGGAGTTAAGAGTTATGATTGATACAAGTTATGATGTTGCATAAGATTTGTGTTTGTGATAACTTTGATGTATGTTAAAAATTTGAGGTTTTGATGAACCAATTAAGTTGAGATTTGAGAAGTTGTGAATTGAATTTGTTGTTTGGATTGTTAAGAAGTGTTTAGGCATTTGAATAAGTGAATTTGTGAAGATTATAGGTGTATATGATGTTAGATTGGATGTAGGAAGCTTTGGAAATGGTTTGGAGGGGTTTTGGGAAGCCATGTCCGTTAAATGGACATGGAAGTCCGTTTAACAGACCTTCTCAGGTCAAAAGGATCCCTTGTTTCGCTCATGTCCGTTTAACGAACTTTCTCGAACGAAATGGTGCTTCCAAGGCCGTGAATGTCCGTTAAACGGACATGCATGTCTATTAAACAGACATTCAAGGGTCAGCTTGTGAAAATCGCGATTTTTGACACTTCTAGAGGCCGAATCTGATTTTGTGGTCTTCATGAAAGATGTAGATCTAGAAGTCTACTTTCTAAAAGTCAAGAACGAAATCAATCTGACATTTAGATTAAAAGTTATGACAATTACGCCAAGAGAGGTACAAAATGATTATGGACAGAAACATGTTGAATTCTTTTGTCCATAACTTCCCCATACGACCTCTAATTGAAGTGATTCTTGAAGCGATAGATTCCTAAGAGATATATCTATCTCGACATAAAATTTTTTATCATTTACAGTTAAATCGAGAGAGTTTGCACTCCCATCTTATGATAATCGGAACGATTTGTTCCTTCTGATTTTGCTACGTTCCTTTCTCATCCGACCTTGTCCAATCTTTGGTTTATATCTTTTCCGTGCGACATCCGATTGACTTGGTTTTCAAAGCTTTGGATTCCTAAGACATCACTCTATCTGTCCATGGATAATTATGAATTTTAGAGATTTAATTGAGGAAGATTGATTGAATCAAAATGAGTTAGATAAATTTCTGAACTATATAAATTTCTGAACATAGTTCAGTCTTTTGCGAAATTCAGGATCTGTGGAGATCCAATTGAATTGATTTTTAAGGCAAAATAAAATTGAGACATGGGGCTACAAATCATATGAAGGAATTAAATATCAATTCAGTCGCTAGGACTTTCAATTTTTGAATTGAACTTCGGATTAGTGTTCAGTCTTGGATTAGGAACATCTAAAAGTATTTTGGCCATAACTTTTGCTCTAGTCATCCAAATGAAGTGATTCTTGATTGGGATTAAACAGAGAAATAGGGCTACAATTGTTATGAAGAAATCGAGTTTCAATTTAGTCTTTAAGAATGTCAAATTTTGGATGGAAATAAAGTACTGGGAAATGTTTTAGCAAAATGATAGTCTGAAATATTTGTACTATAACTTTTGATGTAGTACACCAAATTAAATTATTTTAGTGGCATTATAAAATTAAGACAATTAGAAACAATTCTATAAAAGGACATTTTGACAAATTCCTTCAATTTAATGGTGAAAAAAATGTCCTAAAGTAAGCATAAATTGAAATAAAGTTCAAGGGCAGTTTTGGAAGTTTACTTAAAGGATTAAGTTTTAAGGCTTATGTGGAGGGACAAATTGGCCATTTATCATTCATTTAATGACATGACACTATAAAAGGAGGGGCTGTCGTTCTTGGCAAGAGGAAGCACGAAAATGAAATGAAAGAAGAAGAGAGAAATGAGAGTTGTCGTGGAGAGGAAGGAGAAGGAAGAAAGAAGAGCTAGGGTTCGATTTTCCTACCACTTCTAAGAGAGTTTTGATGCTTTGTCCAAGGGAAAAGGTGGATGATGAAGAAAGCTTCCTTCCAAGCTAAGGCAAATTCAAAAATGAGGAAGATTAAGGTAAGAGATGAGTTTTGATCTTTGAGTTTTTGATGAGATTTTGGTTTATTTGGCTTAAGATTGGTATGAGCTTGTGGATTCTCAAGACAATTTTGGAGAATACATAGTTTAATTGGATCAATTTT
Source organism: Erythroxylum novogranatense (assembly GCA_029891385.1). Taxonomy (NCBI): domain Eukaryota; kingdom Viridiplantae; phylum Streptophyta; class Magnoliopsida; order Malpighiales; family Erythroxylaceae; genus Erythroxylum; species Erythroxylum novogranatense. Next base: position 158,580 of record JAIWQS010000103.1, on the reverse strand, counting down.
GGATGTTTATGATTTAGGGTTTTGTCTTGGATAAGGAAAATTAAAGAAAGGATTGGAGAAATTGAAGCTCTAATCAAGCTCCAAGCATGGATATGAGCTGGGTAATGTGTTTATATTTCGAATTATAAGCTCATTATACGTTTTGGAAAAATCAAGAAAGTAAACATGTTTATAAGCTATTGTTTTTCAAATGATTGAATCAATTGATTTTGGGATAATTTATGAATTGTTGTATTCATTATTTTCCAAATGATTTAAGAAATTTATACTTGTTTCGGATAATTTTTCATAAAGGATTTGAATTGTTTATTCAATGGATTTTGAATGATTTGATAAAGTTGAAATACTCGTTTGAGTTCAGTATGTTTACTTGATTGAAAATTTAATATGTGAACTAGTGTGACTTGATGGTTGAATGTTTTTGAAATGTTATAAAGTGTGCATTCTTTGTTTAGGAAAATTGAGAATTGTTATGTGAGTTTTGGTTGTTGAATTGTGAAATGATGCTAGAAATGCGCATGATATATGTCATGCGCATGAAATCAAGTTTTCAAGAATGCGTCATTTGGGAAAAATGTTTTCAGTGCATGAATTACATGTTATGTGAGTTTGTGGTAGTCCCTCAAGAACCGTCACGTGCACGTTGACCCAAGAATAGGCTTCTCCCGCCTGCCCGTTAGTGGCACGGAGCTCCTTCAAGGACAAGTTTGCGGCTACACAGGACCATTATATGGGAATGTGTAGTGCGTCATGAATATGGACCTACCCAAACCATTATGATGTGTTTATGTGTTTTCATGCGTTGATAAGTTTGATGATTGTTTGAATTGAGTGAAATGGGAATTTGCTTGACAAGTTGACAATTTTGAGAAATGAATGTATTATAAATTTTCAATGAGGTTTTGCTATAATTATGAAAGTTTCAAATGGGCTTTTGCTTATTACCGAATATAAACATATTACCCACGAGCTATAGCTCACCCCCCCTTTCATTCCCATCTCCAGGTTTCGAGCGGGAGATTGGATGAAAGAAAGTCAATCTATCTGTCCGATTGTGCATATTTTGTATTTTGTATATTTGGATTTGGGTATTTGGTTAGTAAATGACTTGAAAAGCCATTAAGGATTTGTAAGCACTTAATTGATGATATGTATGAATTAATGAAATTGTATAAGGACTTGAGTTATGGATTTAGATTTGTGTATGGTTTTTGGATTATGGAATTTTATATGATTTTGGTTTAGGTTTTGTGTATGATAGAGATATGATTGAAATTTGAGTATGATTGTGTTTTGGATTCCGGACGGGTGGTCCGATGACTTTGATGATTGATTGGGATATATATATATATATATAAGTGTATTTAAGCCATTTGTAGGTTTGGGTTGTTGAAAATGCAGCCGTTATGCTGCCCAATTTTTAATAAGAAAATTGGTTATATGGCAAAGATAGAAAAAGCATAAGTTTTTTGTTAGAGATGATATTGAGATATGCATAATTAAGAGAAACCAAGTAATTTGAGTTTGATTAAAGATGAATTTTCCAAAGGGGAAATTACATTGCTTTGATTAGTATAAGATTTGAAAAGATGCATAAGATGAGAAAGAAAGAAAAAAATTTATACCAGATTAGATTGGTAATGTCCAAGGTTTCCAACGTGATAAGTTTTCTAAAGTACACGCTTCGGATGTCGGATCCGTTTTGATTTATTTCAATTTGAATTGATCCGTTTGTTTTGCTTTTGTTTCGATTCCATTAAGAATCCGATTTTATTCGCATCCGTTTTGTTCGCTTTCTGATATGTATTCGTTTGTGATTCCGATAAGTCTTTGTTGCGCTTTCAATGCAACTTTGTTTCCGCTTATGTTTTATTCGATTCGATTCGCATTCAACTCTTTCACATTTGATTTGCATTTTGTCCGTTTTGTTTCACTTTGTGATTAATCGTTTGCTTCGTTCCGCCTCTTTGTTATTCGTTTAGTGTTTCCATTTTCAGTTGGGGTCCCATTTTCGGATGGTGTCCCAATAGTTATGGTATCAGAGCAAGAGTGATAGTGTTAAGTTTAAGCAGTTAGGTTTCGGTCCCAACATAAGGTGTATACAAAGTAGGCTTTTTTCATATTGGCTTTAATTGCTTCCTTTATCCTCTCCATGACAGCTTAAAAATAACTCATTTTTGTCTTCTCCTCATTATACATAGATGTAGAACTCTAACTGGAAGCTCATACTTGGATTATAAATTGACATTGAGACCAAAATTAATGATCTTTAAGTATAATTCTAGAAACCTCCACTCTAGAATTAGACATGACATACTGAGATGTGACCTGCTTATTACTTATAAAGTTTTGCTTCAACTCCTTCTTCATTAAAACAAAACATTGAAGTGATAAGAAATTAGTCATAAATCTTGTAATTATAAGACGACACAAATTCCTACCATTAGTGAAATCCTTTCATATTAAATTTAGGAACTATGCACAATTATAAATGAATTTGTTCATTTTTTTTGGCTTTATGCATAGTTTCATCAATAATAGGAAAGTAATAAAATTTCTTATCCAACTTCAGGTCAATGTAATATACAACACAAGGAGTCTAATAAAATTATTTTGCAATCTTTTTCCTATTGTTTTGGAAGCAAAATTATTATCAGTAATGTATCAATAAACTTCAAATAATAAACTAAAAAGTGATGATAGATTCCTGTACTCTATGTGTCCAACTATCACACATGATTAAACACTCATAAATTGTCCAATTCATTCTTCTTTCATCCAAATAACTATTTATTTCATAAATCGAGCTACTAAAAATTTTACCTCTGTAGTCACCAATTAAAGGAGATTTATATCTTAGATTATAAAAAGCAATATCATCGACCATAGGCTGGTAATAATAAGGTTGGGCAATATTAAATGACAAACCTAAATTATACCACCATCTAGCCATTGCTATATTTACATTATGAGCTACTTCTTTTGATTATAAGGTACTACGGATTAAAGACTAAGCTCTAGGAGTAACTTATAATATAAAAAATCTTATACACTTGCCTTCTTCTTTTTCTCAAATTAAGTGCAACATTTCGTTCTTGTTGGGTAAGAGTATCATCACTTTCAATATCCTTACTATCATCCTGACCACTGAAAAAAGAGCTTTACTACCAATTTCATAGTTCAGTCTTTGTCTGCTATCTTTCTCATGTTGATACTTTCAAGTAAAGTCTTCATTTGTCATTTAATGTCATGACTGACTTTCTTACAAGGCTTTACATCACCTTTGATCCCAGTTAAATACATTTTTAATATGGTGATTCTTATGCTTTTCAAATGCATATTACAATATAAACAAATTGTTGGAGTTATGTAAATATAGTGCCTGGAAAGCAAGTATATTTACTTATAACTTAATTTTCTTCTAGTTACTTTTGTAATGAAACTATTTATTATTAATAAAACAAAAAGTTTGATTTTATTTATATGAGCATTATCTATCTAGTCATAAGGTAATCGAGATTCTTTTGTAATTAATATATATATATATATATATATATATAGAGAGAGAGAGAGAGAGATGTATGTGAAACTTGTATATTATTAGAATCTAAAATAATTAATTCATAGTTGAATAATCAAGTTGATCGCTGATTATGGTTTAGACCATAGTGTTGCGATTTATCTTCGAGTAAGTAAAGGAGTTTACTTTAAGGCAATGATGAATTTCATATCATGATAGTAGTTGACTGTCGATAATGACACTATTAAATGAATCTGGAGTCAAGTATGTTTTCAAGAATAAAGTAAGATGTTACTTTAATCTTAAAGCATACAACTTAAGCATTCGTTTATTATGGGCCACAATCTTGATGAGTGGTGAACTCATACGTGTTTCATTATAATTTTTGATATGATCATAATGGATTTTTACAAAGTATCAATCTAGTGTCTATATGTTGGAATTATTAATTGAAACATGTATCAGGGAATATTTACTCAAATAAAGAGTTTATAGAGATATCATTACTTCAAGATGTTTTACATAAATTGGTGATTAAACTGGCGCCAGTAGTTTGATGGACTAGCTACCCATCAAGTCTTAACACCAAGATGAGATCTTGTGTGTTAATCACCATATAGAGTAAAACGAGAGATCTAGAAGGAAAAACCAACATAAGGACAAAACGGTAGTTTTACCCTTTATTGTGCTGATGGCTTATTTGAAACATGTGTTCTCATAATATTTAATAATTCAAGAGTTCAACTAATTGCCTTTAGTGGAATGACATTTAGTTAATAAGCTGGAATTAATTCTAATGAGATTAAATTAATTCCGAGTTTATTGAAGCTTGAATTATATAAATCCAAATAGATTCCCCATTTGGCTTCTACGAAGGTTATCAAGCAAAGTAAGAAATACAAATAGAGTTTTAAAGCCTATAATTAAATGTTGGGCTTACTTTAATTAATTCTTAATTAGAGCCCATATGAATATTTAGAAATGGGCTAGACTTTGGTTTAATTTGATTAATTAGATTACTTAAATTAAAACAAAGTTATTAAAGATAAAAGGAGGTGGATTTTTGGTTTTAATGGGCAAAATGTGCAACTGAACATTTAACATTGGTTTGTTATTTAAGATGGTTTTAACATGTTTTATCATCATTAAATAGAGTAATGATCTTATCATTAAATAGTTTAATGGTGGTCTTTTAATGATAACATGTAACCTATTAGCATTAATTGGATTAAAGAAGAAAGAGGTGCATTTGATGGACCATCTTCCTTCTTTCATCACCAAAAACCAAAAATGAGATGTAATTTTTAGGTTATTAGTCTTTTCATATAGCTATCTTAAGAAAAATGAGAAGAGTCTCATTTATTGGCTTCTTTATGATTGATTAAGGAAGGAGGTAATGCATTGGTTGCACTTCATTTCTTCCTTTGAGGCTTAACCAAATATGAGAGGAAAAAAGAAAAGGTATTGTTGTTTTTTTATCTCTCTCTCCTATTTTGCATATGTTAGTCAAAAATTGCATGAGAGGTGTCTCATCTTTGGCTTCATTCTTCTAAAGAAAAATCTCTTCAAATGTTTCTTCTCCTTTCCTACTAAAGGATCTTGTTAACCTAGTTATCTAAGGAGAGTAAGTGGTAGATCGGATTGGTCGAGGATACAATAACAAGAAGATGATACATCACCTTGGAGTGGATACATTGCCAAGGATAGGACAATACAACGAGAAGTTAAAGTCAGAATGAAGAGTCGGTAAAAATTTCTATCTTGTTATTATGTAAATTATTTTCCTTATCTTTGTATCATGTATGGCTTGGCATGATGTTTTGGTTATATTGCTTTATTCACAATTTTGATTTCTAAAAGTTTTAAAATCTACCGTTTCATCCAAATATAGCATGCTTATGTTTTCGATCCAACAATTGGTATCAGAGCCATTTTCTTATGCATGATTTCGGTTCCTATATATGATGCATGAGTTGGCAATATTTTTTGTATGTTGCATATTTTTATGTGATAGAAATATATACGGTGTATGTTTTGCGCTTTTGGTTGTTCAAAGATTCTAAAGTTACCTTGTAAGTTTTCTGCATTTGGTTTGTAACAAGGAGGGTGGCCTATCATCGTTATGTTTCCTCCTTGGCTTTATTTTAATCATGTAATGATGAAGATGAAGAAGCCATGGATGAAGAAAAGAAGAGGTAAAGGTTTCGGTTTTGTTTATTTTGTGTTGACCAAATTTCAATTTTTCTAGAAAACAAAGTGTTAAAATTTTGTTTTAACAAATTTTCAGTTGTATGAACATTTTTGTAACAAAATTTTAGTTTTTACAAGTGCTAAAATTTTTATGTCATATACATAAGTTTTAGTTTTGGTGAAAAACAAGTGAAGATTTTTGTTTTCTTTTGGATAAAATTCTATTTTGTGAAAATCAAAATTTTGTTGGAAAGAAAAGTCATTATATATATTTTTACTGAATGGGCGGGTCATATGAACGAAGAGTTCAAAACAGAAGATCCAAGTCTAAAAGAAACTGTTAGGCCTAAAAGCCTTGTAATTTTATTTACGTTTCTAGAATGGACAATCAAAACTAACTTATTAGTTCATGAGATGAATAAATAAATGAATGCAAATAATATGTGATTGCATGTCATTTAGAAAATTGCCAACCTTAGGCTTTGCCATGCATTTATTATGTATGAGATATATAATGAAACAATATAGGATGGATAATAAATTGCATCTAGATAAGAAGGTATTTATTAAAACTTAAAGCCCAAAAAGATTGAGTGGGAGAGGATGCTCATGTGAGAGTCCACGGTCTCTATATGATAGCTCATTTGCATGTGGTGAAGTGTTACTCCCCACTAAAGGGCATTAATCCTAGATCTTGCATGGTTTGGGCCTCCTTAAGGATAAGTCCATCCATTGGTAGCAAATGTGACCTCCCACCGAGGCATGATTTGTAAGTACCTTTAGTGGATGAATCAAATAGTTAACACACTCAACATAATTTATCAAAAACCTACCCACCGTAGTTCTGTTGATAAACATATGGACCAAATTATGACACTTCTTCAAAAGGTAGGAATGAAGATGTTTAGTAGCTTTTCTAGTGGGAGGGTCGCAGTATTTCTTTTAATAGATAAGATGACCTACCATCACTTAGTCCGTTATAGATAAGAAAAATAACCATCGTATAAAGATTTAAATTTTTAAAAGTTTTGTTAAATTTATCATCATGATTTTATACAAAGTTTCAATATTGTTGACTAGTATGCTCATCCTTTAATAATTTATTTTTCAGACATAATCACCACAAAATGAATCCACTCACTTTGCTCTTGATAAATAACAAATTAAAAAATGGAAAGAATTTTAATGAATGGAGACACAACCTAGAAATTGTTCTTCAATATGAACGAATTTTATGGGTATTAACGAAAAATGAGCTTGCACCTCCACGTTGAGATTCAACTCTAAGTGAAGTACATCACTTGTTAATATAGAAATCACGATAATATGTAAAATACAAGAAGGGGTTGAATTGTGTTATCTTTTCAAAGATATTAATCTTTTGATTTCTTGAATTTCTTTATAGAATTCAGATGATCACAAAAACACTTTACTAAAGTTGATAAGTAATGCAATCGCAATTAATATTATCTACTTTTCTAACAACAAGAAAATTAAAAGATAAGGGTTAGAGAATAGATGCCGCAATTTTATACTGGTTCACCCTAAACTTTGGGCTACGTCCAATCCTCAGAGTTTGCCTAAGATTTCACTATACTCTTCAACTTTACAAGTATTCTTTCTACACTGGCAGAGCCTCTTCATATCTCTCTCACAAAGTATTCTTTAACTACTTTCTTAGCCTCTCCAGGCTTTAACCTTTCTTTCTCTCTCTAGGAAAGATATTTTTGAGCTTCACATTATAGATGTATTCACTCTCTTCTTTCACACTTTGAATACATAATTTCTCTAAGTATTGACAATCAAATTTTCTCTCTTGAAAAAAAGTTATTTAGTCTTCGACTAGAACTAGTATTTATAGCCTAAGTCTTCAACTGTCTTCTTGAGAAACTGCTTCTTGAATCTTCTTGAAACTGTTATTAGTTGAGTTTTGTAATTAACTCCAACTAACTAATTGATTGACGTTCTATAATAGCTTCCTTTTGTATTGTCTGGTATAATACTTCTTCTGTAATCATGCTTTGTCTGTTATCACGTTTCATCTAGTATCGCGTTTCGTCTGGTGTTGCACTTCGTCTGGAGTTGCACTTCGTTTGGTATTGCACTTGGTCTGTTGCTGATGTGTCTTATGTTATTGATATATCATCTGTTATAGATATATCGTCTGTTGTTGATCACACATCTTTTGGGTTTGACTAAGTGTTACTTACATTTTTCTGCACACTTAACAAACTTATCAAAACAGTTCATACATTTCTAAGATTTTAATTATTTGATTATCATTAAAATTAATAGAAGTGAAGTCTTCTTGACTTAACAATCTCTCCCTTTTTGATGATAACAAATAATCATAATTTTAGAAGATAAAATGATATTCAAACGAATAGTATTCAGACGAATAGACGAATAATAATCAAAGCAAAAACATAAGAAATGCATACAAGATATATACAATGCTTTCTATCTTCTCTTCTCTTTCTCTTCTCGTTCTCCTCTTGTTCTCCACCTATTTGTTATTAATCAAAAAGATAGCTCATCATAGACGTTTTTGAATTTAAAAAAACATATGTTACATGTCAATGCGGATCATCTTAAGGTCTTGTTCGATAGTAACTTATAGAAGTGCTACTTCCTCATGAAGATCACCCACTGAGTCACCTAGTTCATCAACCTTAGTATAAAGTTCCTCAATTTCTTTTGCTAAGGCTTCCTGAAATTCCTTCTATTTGTGACTTGCTTTCGTCTAATTGATGAAATGTTTTAAGAACTCTGAATTAACAGTTGAATCTTGTTGCATTTTACTAAGTGGATGAAGGTTTTCAATAACAGATGGTTCTGTAGGTAAAACGTCTAACCCTATGATTTTGATTGAGGGTAGTCTGAAGGTTTGTTTTTCTTCTAGGAGATCAAGATCATCAGGTCTAGGTAGTTTAGAAATTGGTTGCCTAAGAAGGTGTAACACATCTTTGACTAAAGGTATGAAACCTAAGGGTCTGAAATACATGATTAAATACACAAAAGTTTCTAAGTTGAAATTGATACCTTCAACTGTGATACTTCTGTACTATCCTTTTGTCACTGTGCCAACTACCTTTAAAGTTTCATCTTTGGTAGAAACTCCAAATTGACTTCCTGATGCCTTTGAAATGTGATGTGAGATACCTCCAGGTTGAGCTATAATACATGCATCATCTATGTTCTTCACAGCTACTTGAATCTGTTCTTCTGTAAGATCATCTTCATGCCCTTCGAGAAACATCTTCTTTTTCCCTTTTTTATCCTTTCTCACAGGGGTTGAACATCTTGGTTGTATATCTGGCACAATCTTTATCGATGTTCTGGTCATAATCGGATAGATTGTATACAGATCCTTTGAAATCTTTATTGGACATGGTTTGCCTTTTCATCTTGCAGAATACCATATATTCTTCATTCTTCATGATTTAGAAGATGTATTGTTTGATCGTTAATCATTATAGGTTCGACTTATACCTTGACTGTCTTTTTCAAAGGTTCTATGATAATAATTGAGCTTTTACTTCGAACAGGTACTGATTCTTCTCTAATCTTCATTTTCAAATCCTTTTTGTTGATTAGTTGAGAAGGATTATAAGGTTCCAATTGGTGTTCAACTGTCTTAGCTTTCTGTTAAACATTAGATGAAGAAACCTTTTTCAGTCTATGTTTCACCTTCTTTTGTTCTTCTGCCAGTTTAGAAAAAAGTTGTTGTTGAGGCTTCTTCCTCTCAAATACTAACTTCCTCTTTATCTCTATCTCTCCAGATGATTTTGTTGATTGACTTTGCAAAATAGAGACAATTGATATGGTAGGTTGTTGTCTCTTCTCTTGCTTTTCAGAATCTCTACGAAGAATTAGAGCTTTCTTCTATTCTTGTTGTCGTAAGGTCAATAGTCTTGTTGACCTTCTTGATTGTTTGGATTTTTTTGATTGAAGTGTTTCAGCCTTTCTCTTCGATGACACTTGTTATGATGATTGATGAACATGACTTTCTTCTTTCTGTAGAATCATCTTAGTTTTTATTGGTACATCGGACGATTTCTTAGTCTTTTCTTATGTGGATGTTCTTCTTGTCGATTGAGTTTTTGTTTTTCTTTCAGACATAACATGTTCACTCCTACTCTGTCTTACTATAAACTCCCCCTCAGACCTTGCTTTCGGTGTAGAACTTGTATCTGCTTCATCTTCAAACTTTATTCCCATTTTGGGAATAGTAGTGGCATTAATAATGCTCTTCACGTCCATCTTTACCCTGTTACCTTTGTTGAGTTAGATTCCAGATTCTCTAAAAATCCTTGTCAACAACATACCATAAGGTAAAGAGCTAGAATCTCCCCTTGACTTCATCATGTACTTCAAAATCAAGTACGAAAGATTAATGGGTTGGTGATTGAGTAGGTGAAACAAACAATATTCATCTTTCATTGTCACAATGTCCTTCGAGCCTATTCTTGGTAGAACACAGTGGAGAAGTAGTGAATGTAGAACCTTAGCCTTTGGAACAAGAGTTGAAGCCTTGTTAACTCCTGGATCACTACTTCCATATAGTTGTCAATTGATGTGGACTTTATCTACACGACCTTGAGTAATCCATTTTGTATTGTTAAACAGTTTGCTCCAATACTAGGACACCTAATGATCCTCTTGATAGTATCTTGTGTGATGATAACTGATAATCCATCTACCATTGATACTAAGGTATCGTCCACCACCTTTGCATTCTTCCAGAACTCATATATCTCATTCAAATAGACCTTTTCATGAACCTTGAAGAAAATTTTCTAGCCAACTGCTTAAATTTCTAGTTCAATGTCCATCTAATTTTCCTTTAAAGAGATGAAATCAATGTGTTTCCCATAGATAAGAGATTGCTCCATTTGTGATCTGTAACAGATAAAAACTAAACACACAAATGTATTTCACTTATCGTAGCGATGTTAGTATCTAAAAGTAAAAATATGAAACGAAAATAACTTGATTTTTATAACAAACTATTGAATTGCCTTGGTTGAGAGCACTAAACAAGTCAGTTTCAAAGTTTTCAAGAAAATTCTAGAGTAAAAGGTATTTTAGAATCTTGAGAGGATTTCCTTCTTATACATACTCTTGAAAAGTCACCGTTCATAACTTACCGTTACTATTTACTTGAAAACTTATGGATTTGTATCTTTTGCTTGTACGAATCGTTTAGGTTATGATGTGTTAGACGAATGGTCATTCAACATTACCATATTCAAGTTTTTTCTGATTTCCTTTAATCTATCTTCACACAAAGGTTTAGTAAAGATATCTGCCCATTGTTGATTCATCTGAACAAATTGTAGACTGATGATTCCTCTCTGTACATAGTCTTGTATAAAATAATGTCTAACTTTAATATGCTTTGCCCTTGAGTGTTGTATTGGATTCTTTGATAGATTGATAACACTTGTATTGTCACATAAGATTGGAATTTGATCTTCTTGTATAGAATAATCTTCTAACTAATACTTAATCCATAAAATCTGTGAACAACAACTTGCAGCTGACATGCATTTAACTTCTACAGTAGATAGAGCAATTGAGCTTTGCCTCTTGCTTGATCAATAAATTAGATTATGACCAAGAAAGTGATAACCTCCACTTATACTCTTTCTATCAATCCTATCTCTAGCATAATCAGCATCACAGTAGTCAATTAACCTGAAATCTTTACCTTTCTCATACATTAAATAGAGATCAGTAGAACCTGCCAAGTATCTTAATATTCTTTTGACAGCAATATAATGAGATTCTCTAGGATCTTCTTGAAATCTTGCACACAAACAAACACTAAATAGTATATCAGGTCTGCTTGCAATTACTAAAGTAAAGAACCAATAATTCCTCTAAAAAGGGTTTGATCAACCTTCTTACCTGCTTCATCCTTAGATAAAAGGACTGAAGGATGCATAGGAGTTGACATAGGTTTGACCTTCTCCATTTTATATTTGACTAACAGTTCTTTGATATATTTCTGTTGATGAATAAAAATCTGTTCTTCGGTTTGCTTAATTTGTAAACCAAGAAAAAATTTCAATTCACCCATCATACTCATTTCAAATTAACTTTTCATAAGATTTTCAAAACTGGAACATAGCTTCTTAGAAGTTGCACTAAAAATAATATCATCTACATATATTTGTACCATAATGAAATCATTTTAATACATTTTCTAAACAGAGTCTTATCTACTTGTCCTTTAATAAAGTCATTTCTAATAAAATGAACTTAGATGATCATACCAAGCACGAGGTGCTTATTTTAACCCATACAAAGCTTTATGAAGTCTATAGACATAATCTAGTTTATCAGTATCTTCAAAACCAGAAGGTTGCTTTATGTAAACTTTTTCACCTATAAAACCATTAAAAAGGCATTTTTCACATCCATTTGAAACAGTTTTATATCATGACAAACAACATATACAAACAAAATCCTAATAGCTTCTAGTCTAGCTACAGGAGCATAGGTTTCATTATAGTCTATTCCTTCTTATTGATTATAGCCTTGAGCTACTAATCTAGCTTTGTTACGGTTTACTCTTCCTGATTCATCTAGTTTATTTTTGAATACCCATCTAGTTCCCATGATAGACTGATTCGGTGGCTTAGAAACTAAAGACCAAACTTTGTTCCTTATAAATTGATTTAACTCCTTTTGCATGGCTAAAATACAAGCTTCATCTTAAAGAACTTTATCAATTTTCTTAGGTTCTAATTTAGAAACAAAAGCTACATTTGCCTCTCTTCTAAATTTAGACCTAGTTCTCACTCCTTCTGAAGTTTCGCTTATAATCAAGTTTTCTGAGTGAGAAGATTTATACTTTCAGTCTTTTCTAAGATTAAAGTTTTCAGGAATATCTTCTACCTTATCAGGTGGATCATCTGGTGGTGACCTGTCTAGGTTATTAACTAAGGGAGCAAATAGAGGTTCATCATCAGAATCATCTCTTCTATCTGGATAAGAATCATCATTAAACTTAACATGCATAGATTCTTCAACAGATTTTGAAACAAGATTATAAACTCTATAAGCTTTAAAAAACATCGAATATCCTTAAAAAATTCCCGAATTGATCTTAGAATCAAATTTATCCAATTTTTCTTTTGTATTCAATATAGTGCATTTGCAACCAAAAGGATGTCAATAAGAGATATTTGGCTTTCTTCCTTTCCATAACTTATATAGAGTTTTATTTAAAATAGGTCACAAAAATACTCTATTTTGAATATAATAAGCTGTATTTATAGCTTCTGCCCAGAAATACTTAGGAAGATTCATTTCACATAGCATAGTCCTTGCCATTTCCTAAATGGTCATGTTCTTTATTTTTACAACTCAATTCTGTTGCGGAGTTCTAAGAGTAGAGAAATTATGGAAAATTCCATTATATTCACAAAGCATTCTAAATTTTTCATTTTCAAATTCTCCACCATGATCACTCCTAATTCCAGAAATAGAAATTCCTTTTTCATTTTGTAACTTTTTGGATAGAACTTTAAAACACTTAAGAGATTCATCTTTATGTGATAAAAATAATATCCAACAAAATCTAGTGAAGCCATTAACAATTATGAGACCATACTTCTTCCCGCCAAGACTTAATGTTCTAGTTGGACCAAACAAATCTATATGTAACAACTCTAAAGGTCTAGACAAAGTTACAACATTTTTAGAAGGAAGGGAAGTTTTAAGTTGTTTTCCTTTCTGACAACTCTCTCAAAAGAAATATTTGTTAAAACTTATTTTTAGTAATCCTCTTACCAATTCATGTCTAACCAACTTAGAAATATGTTTAAAGCTAACATGACCTAGCTTTTTATGCCAAATCAGTTTTTCCTCATCTGTTGATATAAACATGAAATACTTTGACTTTTCAAATCATCTAAGTTAATCTTATAGAGATTATTTCGTCTCTTGACAGAAAAGAATATGGAGTCGTTCTTCTTTTTGACTACACAAGAATTTTGATTAAAGGATACTTCAAAACCAGAATCACATAATTGACTTACAGTAATTAAATTATGCTTTAATCCTTCAACTAGCAGAACATTATCAATAGATGCAAATGAATCTTTACCAATTTGGTCGATTCCAACTATTTTGCCTTCTTTGGTTGTCTCAAAAGTTACTTGATCCTCCTTGTTTATTTTGGAGGTCTAGAACATAGACCTTCTTTTCACATGTGTCCCGAGCATCCACCGCCTAAGTACCATTGGTGCTGGTTGCTTTTTTCAAGAAAGGAGATCTGCAGTATATATTATGTCTTTCTTAGGTACCCATATTTTGTTAGGTACTTTGGGGTTAGACTTACAATTATTCCTCAAGTAATAAGAATATTATTTATTTTTCTTTATGTTAGGAAAAACTCTTACTATGACTTAACATTATTATTAGTAAACCCTAAACCACTCTTATCATTTGGATGTCTATATTTTCCAATCATATCATTCATCCTTTTTGTACTTTCAGTAAATGTTGATAAATCTGCTGAAAGACTATTAAGCTTTTGATTCAGTTGATTAATTTCCTCAGATCTATCTACAGTTACTTTCTTTTTCATATCGTCTACTTGTTTCGTAAGGCAGGCGTTTTCTTTTTCTAACACTTCCGTGTTCTTCAAGCTTTCAACAAATTCTTTTTCAAAATCCTATATTATTTTAATATAGCATGTGAATCTTCTAACAATTCTAAATACACCTTTTAAAGTTCATTAAAGTTAGAAGTTACCTCATCGTCGCATTCCTTTTCAGCTACCAAGCATATATTTGTTTGTTCTGATGCTTCTTATTCGGAGTCAGATTCATATGAATCCAAATCTTCCTAAGTTGCCATCATGCTCTTTTTTTGTTTTGTTTTCTTTTCTTTTCTTTTGAGCAACGGAAATTCAAACTTGTAATGTCCTGATTTGTTGCACTCATAGCAAACGATAGAACTGTTCTCATTCTTTGATTTGTCTTTGCTATTATTCTTAAAAGAAAAGTCTTTATTTCCCTTTGCTTTCTTTTTCCATATCCTCTTAATCGTTTTTGAAATGAAGGATAGTTCATCATCATCTTCACTTGAATCTTGATCAAATTCACTAGCATCATCATTCTTGATTTCTTCAATCTTTAATGCTTTTGAAGATGTTCTTCTATTTTTCTAGTTCTTCTGATTTTTCTAACCAGTCTTTAATGCGATAGATTTATCTTTTCTAGTCTTTTCTTCTACATCAAGCTCTACTTCATGTATCTTTAGTGAACCAAGTAATTCATCTAGCTTCAGCTTACTTGAATTCTTGGCCTCTTGTATTACTGTAACTTTGGGTCTCCATCTTTTAGGAAGACTTTTGAGAATCTTGTATTACTGTAACTTTGGGTCTCCATCTTTTAGGAAGACTTTTGAGAATCTTTCTAACATGATCTTGATTATCGTAGATTCTCCCAAAAGCTTTAAGTCCGTTAATGATCATTTGAAATTGTCCAAACATCTGATCAATAGTCTCCTCATCTTTCATCTTGAACAACTCATATTAATGAAAAAGAATACTGATCTTGGACTCTTTCACTTGATTTGTGCCTTCATATTCAATGGCTAATGTGTCCCATATTTCCTCTGCAGATTCACTTCCATGAACCTTATCATATTCACTTATGCTTAGAGTACAACTTAGAAAGAACTTGTCATTTGAATTTAACTGAAATTGAGCTTTCTAATCGGCTGACCATTTGTCATGAGAGATGTTATTGCCTTCATCTTATGTTGGTGTATATGGACCATTCTTGATGATATCTTAAAGATCAATATATGTGGATTCTATAAAGAGCCACATCTTGTCATTCTAATAATGATAATCCTCACCATTGAATGCAGGAGGTCTTGTGACTGAGGCACCTTCAGCTATAAAAGCATGTGATTCAGTCATGGATCTACCTTCAGCTATAAAAACATGTGATTCAGTCATGGATCTTTGTCTTCACTTTATAACAGTGTTTCTTGGAAACCTTGCTCTGATACCAACTGAAGTAAATCACTTGTTAATATAGAAATCACGTATAATATGTAAAATACATAAGAAGGAGGGTTAAATTGTGTATTCTTTTCAAAGATATTAATCTTTTAAGATTTCTTGAATTTCTTTACAGAATTCAGATGATCACAAAAAAAACTTTACTAAAGTTGATAAGTAATGCAATCATAATTAACATTATCTACTCTTCTAACAATAAGAAAATTTGAAAGATAAGGGTTAGAGAATAGACATTGTAATTTTATACTGGTTCACCCTAAACCTTGGGCTACGTCCAGTCTTCAGAGTTTGTCTGAAATTTTACTATACTCTTCAACTTTATAAATATTCTTTCTACACTTGTAAAGCCTCTTTAGGTCTCTCTCACAAAATATTCTTTATCTTCTTTCTTAGCCTCTCTAGGCTCTAGCCTTTCTTTCTCTCTCTAGGAAAGATATTTTTGAGCTTCACGTTACAGATGTATTCGCTCTCTTCTTTTGCACTTTGAATACAGATTTTCTCTAAGTATTGACAATCAAATTTTCTCTCTTGTAAAAAACATTATTTAGTTTTCGACTAGAACTAGTAGTTATAGCCTAAGTCTTCAACTGTCTTCTTAAGAAACTGCTTCTTGAATCTTCTAGAAACTGTTATTAGTTGAATCCTTTAACTAACTCTAACTAACTAACTGACTGAGGTCCTAGAATAGTTTCTTTTGTATTGTCTAATATAATAATTCTTCTATAATCATGCTTCGTTTGTTATCCTGCTTCGTCTAGTATCGCGGTTCGTTTTGTATCGCTCTTCGTTTGGTGTTGCGCTTCATCTGGTGTTGCGTTTCGTCTATTGCTGATGTGTCATCTGTTGTTGATATATCGTCTGTTGTAGATATATCGTTTGTTGTTGACCACGCATCTTCTGGGTTTGACTAAGTGTTATTTACATTTTTCTGCATACTTAACAAACTTATTAAAACAATTCATACATTTATAAGATTATTATTTTTTGATTGTCATCAAAATTAATAGAAGTGAAGTTTTATTGACTTAACACTAAGCTAGTCCAACAACATGAGCGATGGCAGAATATTGATTAGACTTCTAAGTGTTATGTTCTAGCTTTTATTAGCGGCATGTTGCAAAAAGAAATTGCTTGTATGAAAACTGTTAGTGCAATGGTCCATCACCTACATAAGATGGTTAGTGTGAGGACTAAGTTTGCAAGGGTGAAAGGTATCCAAAACTTTCATAATCTCAGACAAAAACCTGGTGAACTGGTGCAGGATTACATGTTTAAGGTAATCTCTGTGATTATTGAGGTTGAGATGCTTGGGGCGGACATGGATGCAGACACGTAGATGATTATGATCATCAATAGCTTAAATTCATATTTTAAGGAGTTTAAGTTGGACTATAAGCTCAACAGTAAGGATTACACCTTGAGTAAGTTGATGAATACTCTTTAGAGTACGGAGGAGATATTGAGTATCAAGGATCATGAGCTAGGAGTTAATGTAGCATCTTCTTCTAAGCCCAAGGGAAATGGCAAGCAGAAGAAGGGTCTAATGAAAAAGAAGGCCCAAATAGGGGTCAAAGCCCAACCTATGAAAAAGAAGGCCAAAGAGAACACTAAAGGAAAGTGTTTCTACTGTGATGAGATGGGCCATTGGAAAAGAAGCTGTCTAGTCTACCTTGAGTCCCTCAAAAGAAAACAAGGTATTGGTTTCCTAAGTTTGTTAGGAACTAGAAATGTGGTAGATTTATCTGATTCTTGGATATTAGATTCAGGAGCCACTGACCATGTTTGCAATTCTTTATAGGGGTTCCAACAAAGGAAAAGACTACCTAAAGGATAGTTTCAAGTCAAGATAGTAGATGGACCCTACGTTTCAGCAGAATCAGTGGGAGTCGTTATTTTGACTTTTCTAATGGTCATAGAGTGGAATCGAAAACCTCCCACGATAATAAAATAGAGGTGATGGGTGAACGGCAGGGATTAAACCCGCGCGTTGTGAATTCACAATCCACTGCCTTGACCAACGGTGATTTCTGACAAGTCTTCATTTTTTAGGGAGTGGGAGTCGTTATTTTAGACTTTTCTAATAGTCAAAGGTTATATTTGGAGAATGTATATTACATCCCAATGATTGTAAGGAACATGATTTCTGTTTTTTGTTTAATAAAATTTGGTTATTCCTTATATTTTGAAAATATTGTTTCAATCTATGAGAATAAGGATTTTATTTGTAATGCAATAATTAAACAGGGATTGTTCTTTATAGAACCTATTACAAGCTCACTAAACACTACATAATTGATAAAACCAAGACAATCCAATATCTCTAGCATTAATTCAAAATATTTGTGGCACTTAAGAATGGGTCATATCAATCATAAAATACTTGACAGGTTAGTAAAGGATAGGATCCTTATAGACTTGGATAATGATCCATTACCCACCTGTGAATCTTGTATTGAAGAAAAAATGACCAAGGCCTCATTTCCTTCTAAAGGAAATAGATCTGAATCCACGTTAAACCTAGTATATATTGATGTATGTGGGCCCATCAACGTACAAGCTAGAGGAGGTTTGAATACTTCATAACCTTTATAGATGATTACTCTAGACATGGTTATTTATATTTGATGCATAAAAAGAGTGAGTTCTTTGAAAAGTTCAAAGAATTCAAAGTTGAAGCTAAGAAGCAGCTAGGTAAGCCATTAAAATAAATTCGATCGGATCAAGGTGGTGAGTACTTATCTGGAGAGTTCCAATAATATTTAATTGACAATGAAATTGTTTCCAATTTATTAGTTCCTCGAACACCTCAACAAAATGGTATAGTTGAGAGGAGAAATATGACTTTATTGGAAATGGTAAGATCAATGATGTCTTACACTAGCCTTCCAGGATCGTTATGGGGATATGCTATACAAATGACAACTTATCTTCTTAACTTTGTTTCATCCAAATCAGTGCCTAAAACACTTAGGGAGTTGTGGGCTAGCTGAGTGCCTTCATTGAAGCATTTAAGGACTTGGGGCTGCCTAGCCCATGTTCTAAAGTCTGAATCTAAAAAGATGGAACCAAGGTCAGAAGTATGCTTATTTGTAGGATATCCTATGGATACTTGAGGTTATTATTTATATAGTCCTCAAGGCAATAAGGTATTTGTATCGACAAATGCAACCTTCCTAGAGGAAGAGTTTATGAGAAATCGCAAAGGAAGAAGTGAAGTAGTACTCAAAGAGTTAGCTATTTCATATAAACTAAGAGTTGATTTGGATATAGTAGAACAAGATGTAAAAATGGATTCAAGAGTTGAATCAAAACAGCAGCTTAAACATCAAATAGTGCCTAGACGTAGTGGGAGGGTTGTGAGACAACTAGAAAGGTTATTGGACCTCGAATCTTTTTGGTAAGCTAGGATTAGTAAATAAGGATTTTTGAATGATTATTCATGAGTGAAGAAGTTAAGAATTCTTGAAATTGAAATGAAATGGAAGATATGGTTTAAATACGAGATGGATTAATGTGGAATTAATTGACATGCAAATATGCTTAAGGTAAGGTGTCATGAAACTAGGTAGCATGATTTAATGGGATTCAATTATTGTATTTTGTGGACTAAATTAGCATGTTAAGGAAATTTGATTAACATGTTGATTAGACTAAGACTATATGACATGGATTAAGTGTATTAAGGTGTTATGCAGGTTATAAATGTATTAAGGGTTAAATGGGCCTTGGACTCAAGTTGGGCTTAAGTGGTGATGTAAAAAGAAGAGGATTACACGAGAGTGATGAGTTGGGTGGCATGAAATAATACAATTAAATGTGTTAGTTGAATTTAAGAGTTTAGAGTTAATTGGGCCTAAGAGAATGATGGGCCTAAATCAAATGAAAAGAAGAAGAAATGGTTTGGACTTAAGTGATTTTGTAGGATGAGAAGAAAGAAGGAAGAATAAATTGGGCTTTGGGTCCAAATGAAATGAATAAAGAAGAGAGGATATAAATGAAATGGGCTTAAGTTGTAGTAGGAAAATAAGAAGGAAGGAATAAAATGAAGTGGACTTGGGCTTGAGTAGTAGGAGTTAAATGCAAAAGGAAAAGAATGGAAACAAAATGAAGAGGGAAGGAATTGGGCTTAAATGAAGAAGTGGGCTTGAGTAGTTTAATGAGGTAGGAAAAGAAGAAAAGAGAAGAAAGGAGTAGGCAAATGGGCCTTTGGGCTAAAGTGAGTGTGTAAGGAGTATAAAAGGGGAATGAAAGAAGTAGGATTTTAGAGAAAGAAGAGGAAAAAATGAAATTGAGAGGGAGAGAGGAGAGAAGTGTCATAAATGGAGAAAGGAGGAGAAAGGAAAGAAGCTTGCTAGGGTTTGATTTTCTAAGAGAAAGAGTGAGAGTTTGAAGAAAGTCCAAGAAGAAAAAGTGTGGAGGAAGGCTAGAGCTTCATTTTGAACCAAGTCTTCACTTGGTTGGTGGAAGTTTAAGGTAAGCTTCTTGATTAAAGTTAAGATTTTAGTTGGGTTATGGTTGAGAAAGCCTAGAAAATGAATGGGTATTGTGATTCCAAGATCAATTTCATGATTTGTGTCCTTAGGGTTTGTTGCATTTTGGATGTCTTTTGATTTGGGAATTTTATTGATTTTGAGGAAAATGGTGAGAGGCAAGAGGAATGGAAAGCAAGGGAAGGTCATTGGAGCAAGGTTTTCAAGCAAGGAATCATAAGGTAGGTTTTATGTTTATAGTTAAATAATGGGCCATTGACACATTTTTCAAAGAAATTAAGAATATAAAAAAATGCTTTCAAACTCATTGTTTTTAAATACCTTGAAATTGCTATCGTTGATGTATAATGGTATGAATGATTTGAAAATGTTATGTGAATTGGATGATTGATGATTTGTTATGTGAATGTGATTTTGTTGAGGAATGATGATGCATTGCATATGAAATGCTTTATGATCATGAAATGATTTATGAAAATTTGCATGATTTATGCAAAACAAGATTTTCAAGATTTTGCCATAGGCAATCAAGTTTCAAGTCATGATTATATGTTAAGTGGGTTAGGCTAAGTCCACCCAAGAAACGTCTAGTGCGATGACCATGAAGAAGCCTTCGATCATTGCTGATTATGGCATAGGATGATCCAATATTTGGACTCTCAAGATTTGCCCATATAAGCTCATTAAATGAGACTATATGGTTGCCAAGAATTGTGGACTTGCCAAACCATTATGATGTGTTAGGTGATATGTGTTATATGATGTGAATTGTGACAAGTTGAATTGCATTCATGATTTCATGAAAGTTTGAAAAATGAATGATTTGTGATTTCAAGAAAATGACAAGAGCTCTTAGTTTATGATTTGATGAGCTTTTGAAAAATGAATGATTTGTGATTTCAAGAAAATGACAAGAATTTTGAAGAAAACAATGTTCTATGATCCAAAGGAAATTTATATGGAAATGAACTTCTAAAACTGTTTTGTTCATTATTTGGTTATAAGCATAGAAACTTCTGGGCTCCCCAAGCTCACTTCCCCCTATTTTCCCAATTTCGAGGTTTTAGCAAGAAATCAGTGGAAGTGGATCAAGACGACTTGTGCTTGTTTTATTGTGTATTTGAAGTTTGGTTATGTAAATGTATAGTTGTAATTCATATGAGCAATTGAATAAGGTAAATGAGATATTTGTTATTGGTTTTGGAATTTGGCTAGAAATGCCAATGAAATTGTAAAACTCTTATGTATGATGATTAATGCAATATGGACTTGAGTATGGTTGTGAATGTACAATTGCATCATTGTATAGCTTGGATATGATTAGATGATAAAGAGTGCAGTTGTTGCCTTGATTTGAGTTTGGAGTTAATCTTGGGATTAAGTTATGTTATATGAGGTTGCATGTTGAGTTTTATGCGGTGGAAGTATTAGAATTGAAAATTGGTTGGTTGCATTTTCAAGGAAGTGCTTGTCAAATTTTCCTAAAATTTGACAGAACTTCGCTTAGTTTTAGACCCCATTAGAGATTGATTTAGATCGGAAGTCTTCGTGAATATTGTAGTAGAAGTTCAGAACTTTCTAAGGGTATATCATTTGTCTCATTTGGACTTAGGGTTAAAAAGTTATGAGGTGAAGAACACATTCAGTTACTGTTCATGTACTGTTACATTTGTCTTTAATGAGTAGTGTCCTTTGAGTTGCTTTTTGCCTTGATTAATGATGGAATTAGCATTTGTATCCTTCATGAGAATTGTATTTCATCTTGTTATCTTTCCATGGAGGTATAGTATGCACTTATTGGAGCTAGGAATAAGGAGTTATGAGGTTTGAAAGGTGATAGTCTCAAGTGAATTGAAGTTGGTTTTAAGATTTGGAGTTTTGGAAAAATGGCAAGTCCGTTAAACGGACATGGATGTCCGTTTAACGGACAGCTACGGGTCAAAAGGACCCCTTGTTATGTGTATGTCCGTTAGACGGACACGGATGTCCGTTAAACGGACTTTCTCGGACGATTTAGCACACTTGGTCAGATGTGTCCGTTAAGCGGACATGTCTGTCCGCTTAACGGACAGCCACTGGTCACTGGAGAAACATGCGTTTTGACCAGTTTGAGGCCGAATATCGCTTCGAGGCCTATAATACGAGTTGTAGATCTTGATGTTATATTTCAAATGGCACTAGAACGAAGGCATTTAGATATTTGTAGAAAAGTTATGGCAATTGCGCCAAAAGAGTTTCAATTGGATTTTTGAAGTGAGCATGGTCTATTGTTTTGGGCATAAATCTCTCATACGACCTCCAAATGAAGTGAGGCTTGAACCATTGGATTTATAAGGCATATATATTCCTTGATACAAAATTGGGATTATTTGGAGTTAAATTGAGAAAGTTTGCATCAAAGTAAGTTAAAGGCCTTAGAGAGCATGTTTCGGTATGAACTCTTTTAGGTTTTGAGTGTATCTTGAGTTATATAACTCCAATTGAAGCAATTCTTGTCTTAAATTAAACAAGAGTCATAAGGCTATGATTTACAAGAGAATTTCAAATGAATTTAAGATATTGAGTTTTCAAATTCGTGAACGCGTAGTGGAAATAAGTTCAAGTATGATGATTAGGTACATGGGCACACTAAGGGACTTTGGTAAGTAAATATTGGGAGCATTTTGAGCATGAGAATGAATTCATGATGTCTTTAAGGGTTCAAGGATTAAGAACGAAAAAAATAATGTATAACCCTTCAAAGTAATACGCTCAAGTTTCACGATTTTAAGCGAGAGAGTTGGGATCCAAACGGGATCCAACAATGGATTCAATCTCCTGGTCAGTTCCGACATTTTGTGGTATCGAGCGCGGAATTGAGATCTTATATGGTACATATGTAAAAGTTACATGCAAGAGCAAATTGTTAAGAGTTTGGGCCAATCAATTAGTGAATAAATTAAAGTTGTGGATTAGTGGAAATGAGAAATAGTACGTGGTCAAACATGACCGTGAATGAGTCAATGATCTGTTGATGAAATTGAATATGGTATCAATGACATACTATGGTGCTTATCCTTGAATGTGGGAAATATGTGAATTATGAGCATGGATTGTTTGAGGAAAAGTAGGGGACAAGGATTAAGGGGTTCAAGTAGAACTTCATGAAAGTCGAAATTCTTATGGTTTTAAGAAGATGAAACCGGAACCCCAGTGGGTGCATGCTTATAATAAATTCAATAAGCCAAGTTTGTTTTCATTAAATCAAGCAAGAAAATTTCATAATTTAAATTGCATCATAATCGTTGCATCAGTTGTGCATTGAGTGCATTATGAAATGTTACATGCTTAATATGTTGATTATGTGAATGATTGATGAAATGACTTTAAAAAGGGGTTTTTCTTTTTAAGAATACAAGTTTATGAAATTATGCTTTCAGACATGATTTGTGCAAGAATATCACGTTGTGAAAAGCAAGTTTACAAGAAAGTGCCATTACGAGCACCAAGATTACAAGTTTTTGAAATCTATGTGCTGTATGAAATATGTGATGATTTTATTTCCACAAGTTTAAGTCAATGGAAAATAGATATACATACATATATATATATGTAAGATGTGAAGTGAAGGATAATGGGACAATGAGATGATTGATAGAAATGTTTGTATAAGATCAAGAAGGTCAAATTGGTTGTTGTTGGGAGTATTTGTATGGAAATCCATAATTATGCACAAATGAGTGTATTAAGCACATAAGTAGAATAGGTGTGAAGATGATAGCGGAAGAAACCTATGATTTAGTGAATATTATTAGTCATAGTTTCCCATAGTTTAAAGCCTAAGTGATCAAGTAGACATAGATTGAGAGTTGTTGATGATGTTATAATAAGGAATAAATTCTAAGATCAAGAAAAGAATATTGTCTAGGATTAATGAAGATCAAAGTATCAATCATGTAAGAGATTGATTTATGAATTGATGAAGATAAGTCTGTGGATAAAATATGATGATGATAATAGGAGATTGATTAAGATTGCAGGAATAGTATAGATGATTGCAGCAAAAGAATCCTCTTTTGAAGAGAGATTTCATTAAGTTAGAATAAGCAAATCAAATGGTTCATGTTAAGAGTAATCAATGAAAGAGCTAATCAGAAAAGAATATGTGATTATTCGAAAGTGAGTACACTCACTATAGAGACTTTGATTGTTAACATGAGGAGTATGTAAGTCTATGTTATATATTACGTGAAGGTATGTTGGGAGATATTGGTATGACTTGATGAATATATTAAAATCACCCTAATTAAGTTTGCAAATAAGCTGCAAATTATGGAGAAAAAAATCATTCGAGGAAGAAAGTCAATAAAAGGAATCGAAAGGAAAGTGAGTCAATATACCTCATTGAGGAATTAGTTAAGTAAGGAATCACAAGGGCTAATCGAGAGATACATGAAAATTGATAATGATTACTTAAGTTAACAAATGCCCAATAGCACTCTGGAATTGGAGACTATTTGATGATGTATGAAAGGTATTCAAAGATGCTCGAAGAAAAAAAACAATTTGAGAAGAATGGTTTGAATACACGAAGAGAAATGTAAAGCTCTAGGAGTGAATTTTGATACATGACCTAACTGCAACATTGATGATTGTTTCAAAGTTTGGAGACAACATATGTACAGAACATGTATGAGCATGCAAATACAGATCGTAAAGTACAAGGCAATTCTTGAATTGGGAGAATTAAATATGAAACTCGTGAGATTGAGATATGTATCAAAAGACTATGATTGCACCAAGAAGAGATTCCAAGTGAGGCTAAGTGTTGCATCCGATACATCAAGCATGAATTCGATACTATGATGTCTAGAACTAGAGCAACAAGAAGCATAAGCGGTGGGACATAGTTTATCCCAAATTAAGGATAAAAGATTGTGAATCTTATTAAGAAATTGATACGGATCTGAATTTGAGTTCAAATAGGAAGAATGATACCAGTGAATGAAATAGGAAGTATATGAAATCAATAAAGATGATTAGGTAAAAGGTTGCTAGCAAAGTACAAATGGTAACATGAGGTATGCATCCTAGCGGGATTTCATCGAAAGATCTCTTAGTGATCAAGAATGTTAAATAAGCAAGTGAATGTAGGATTGATGGTCTTAATTATCAAGAATATGCTTAAAGCATATAGTTGAAGTTCATAAGATTATGAGATCCAAGTATAACTTTAGTTTATTTTAAGTACAAAATCACAATTCTAGTGAATTCAATCAAATGCGGTATGAAGGATTAGATGATAGAAGATTCATCTTTTAGCATTATGATGATAAGTAAGGTTTACAAGTTATAGAAGGCTAGAATTGAAAAGGTTATGGACGGGTGAAATGAGTGAGTGATAAGAATCAAGTGAAGTAAGAAAGATGAATTAGAAGAATTCCAAGAATAGGCATGGAAGTAGTGTGTTAGTTCACAAATACTTACCATTATTATGATGTGAACATCAAGCATAAGACGAGTTACCCAGTGATGCTTTCGAGTTACATGCTTTTACTCTCACGAGTACATGATTATGAGTATATGTTTAAGAGTGCCACCGTGCAAGGTGCACTCAAGATCAAATAAGGTGGTCGATGGTGAGCTATCTGAATAAGTCATGCAAGAATAAGTTGAATCCGTTAATTAAGGATTTAAACCCTTGCCACTAGATCGATAAGATAGAATTTCGAGGCGAAATTCTTTTAAGAGGGAAAGTATTGGACCCTAATCTTTTGGTAAGCTAGGATTAGTAAATAAGGATTTTGAATGATTATTCATGAGTGAAGAAGTTAAGAATTCTTGAAATTGAAATGAAATGGAAGATATGGTTTAAATCTGAGATGGATTAATGTGGAATTAATTGACATGCAAATATGCTTAAGGTAAGGTGTCATGAAACTAGGTGGCATGATTTAATGGGATTCAATTATTGTATTTTGTGGACTAAATTAGCATGTTAAGGAAATTTGATTAACATGTTGATTAGACTAAGACTATATGATATGGATTAAGTGTATTAAGGTGTTATGCAGGTTATAAATGTATTAAGGGTTAAATGGGCCTTGGACTCAAGTTGGGCTTAAGTGGTGATGTAAAAAGAAGAGGATTACACGAGAGTGATGAGTTGGGTGGCATGAATTAATACAATTAAATGTGTTAGTTGAATTTAAGAGTTTAGAGTTAATTGGGCCTAAGAGAATAATGGGCCTAAATCAAATGAAAAGAAGAAGAAATGGTTTGGACTTAAGTGATTTAGTAGGATGAGAAGAAAGAAGGAAGAATAAATTGGGCTTTGGGTCCAAATGAAATGAATAAAGAAGAGAGGATATAAATGAAATGGGCTTAAGTTGTAGTAGGAAAATAAGAAGGAAGGAATAAAATGAAGTGGACTTGGGCTTGAGTAGTAGGAGTTAAATGCAAAAGGAAAAGAATGGAAACAAAATGAAGAGGGAAGGAATTGGGCTTAAATGAAGAAGTGGGCTTGAGTAGTTTAATGAAGTAGGAAAAGAAGAAAAGAGAAGAAAGGAGTAGGCAAATGGGCCTTTGGGCTTAAGTGAGTGTGTAAGGAGTATAAAAGGGGAATGAAAGAAGTAGGATTTTAGAGAAAGAAGAGGAAAAAACGAAATTGAGAGGGAGAGAGGAGAGAAGTGTCGTAAATGGAGAAAGGAGGAGAAAGGAAAGAAGCTTGCTAGGGTTTGATTTTCTAAGAGAAAGAGTGAGAGTTTGAAGAAAGTCCAAGAAGAAAAAGTGTGGAGGAAGGCTAGAGCTTCATTTTGAACCAAGTCTTCACTTGGTTGGTGGAAGTTTAAGGTAAGCTTCTTGATTAAAGTTAAGATTTTAGTTGGGTTATGGTTGAGAAAGCCTAGAAAATGAATGGGTATTGTGATTCTAAGATCAATTTCATGATTTGTGTCCTTAGGGTTTGTTACATTTTGGATGTCTTTTGATTTGGGAATTTTATTGATTTTGAGGAAAATGGTGAGAGGCAAGAGGAATGGAAAGCAAGGGAAGGTCATTAGAGCAAGGTTTTCAAGCAAGGAATCATAAGGTAGGTTTTATGTTTATAGTTAAATAATGAGTCGTTGACACATTTTTCAAAGAAATTAAGAATATAAAAAAATGCTTTCAAACTCATTGTTTTTAAATGCCTTGAGAAATTGCTATCGTTGATGTATAATGGTATGAATGATTTGAAAATGTTATGTGAATTGGATGATTGATGATTTGTTATGTGAATGTGATTTTTTTGAGGAATGATGATGCATTGCATATGAAATGCTTTATGATCATGAAATGATTTATGAAAATTTGCATGATTTATGCAAAACAAGATTTCAAGATTTTTGCCATAGGCAATCAAGTTTCAAGTCATGATTATATGTTAAGTGGGTTAGGTTAAGTCCACCCAAGAAACGTCTCGTGCACGATGACCATGAAGAAGCCTTCGCCCGGCTGCCCGATTGTGGCATAGGATGATCCAATATTTGGACTCCTCAAGATTTGCCCATATAAGCTCATTAAATGAGACTATATGGTTGCCAAGAATTGTGGACTTGCCAAACCATTATGATGTGTTAGGTGATATGTGTTATATGATGTGAATTGTGACAAGTTGAATTGCATTCATGATTTCATGAAAGTTTGAAAAATGAATGATTTATGATTTCAAGAAAATGACAAGAGCTCTTAGTTTATGATTTGATGAGCTTTTGAAAAATGAATGATTTGTGATTTCAAGAAAATGACAAGAATTTTGAAGAAAACAATGTTCTATGATCCAAAGGAAATTTATATGGAAATGGACTTCTAAAACTGTTTTGTTCATTATTTGGTTATAAGCATAGAACCTTCTGGCTCCCAAGCTCACCCCCTATTTTCCCAATTTCGAGTGTTTTTAGCAAGAAATCAAGTGGAAGTGGATCAAGACAGCTTGTGCTTGTTTTATTGTGTATTTGAAGTTTGGTTATGTAAATGTATAGTTGTAATTCATATGAACAATTGAATAAGGTAAATGAGATATTTGTTATTGGTTTTGGAATTTGGCTAGGAAATGCCAATGAAATTGTAAAACTCTTATGTATGATGATTAATGCAGTATGGACTTGAGTATGGTTATGAATGTACAATTGCATCATTGTATAGCTTGGATATGATTAGATGATTAAGAGTGCGGTTGTTTCCTTGATTTGAGTTTGGAGTTACTCTTGGGATTAAGTTATGTTATATGAGGTTGCATGTTGAGTTTTATGCAGGTGGAAGTATTAGAATTGAAAATTGGTTAGTTGCATTTTCAAGGGAAGTGCTGTCAAATTTTCCTAAAATTTGACAGAACTTCGCTTCAGTTTTAGACCCCATTAGAGATTGATTTAGATCGGGAAGTCTTCGTGAATATTTTAGTAGAAGTTCAGAACTTTCTAAGGGTATATCATTTGTCTCATTTGGACTTAGGGTTAAAAAGTTATGAGGTGAAGAACACATTCAGTTACTGTTACATTGGTCTTTAATGAGTAGTGTCCTTTGAGTTGCTTTTTGCCTTGATTAATGATGGAATTAGCATTTGCATCCTTCATGAGAATTGTAGTTCATCTTGTTATCTTTCCATGGAGGTATAGTATGCACTTATTGGAGCTAGGAATAAGGAGTTATGAGGTTTGAAAGGTGATAGTCTCAAGTGAATTGAAGTTGGTTTTAAGATTTGGAGTTTTGAAAAAATGGCGTGTCCGTTAAACGGACATGGAAGTCCGTTTAACGGACAGATACGGGTCAAAAGGACCCCTTGTTATGTGTATGTCCGTTAGACGGACACGGATGTCCGTTAAACGGACTTTTTCGGACGATTTGGCACACTCTTGGCCGTATGTGTCCGTTAAACGGACATGTCTGTCCGTTTAACGGACAACTACGGGTCACTTGGAGAAACATGCGTTTTTGACCAGTTTTGAGGCCGAATATCGCTTCGAGGCCTCTAATACGAGTTGTAGATCTTGATGTTATCTTTCAAATGGAACTAGAACCAAGTCATTTAGATATTTTTAGAAAAAGGTATGGCAATCGCGCCAAAAGAGTTTCAATTGGATTTTTGAAGTGAGCATGGTCTATTTTTTTGGGCATAAATCCCTCATACGACCTCCAAATGAGGTGAGGCTTGAACCATTGGATTTATAAGGATATATCTTCCTTGATACAAAATTGGGATTATTTGGAGTTAAATTGAGAAAGTTTGCATCAAAGTAAGTTAAAGGCCGGTTAAGAGAGCATGTTTTCGGTATGAACTCTTTTAGGTTTTTGGAGTGTATCTTGAGTTATATAACTCCGATTGAAGCAATTCTTGTCTTAAATTAAACAAGAGTCATAAGGCTATGATTTACAAGAGAATTTCAAACGAATTTAAGATATTGAGTTTTTCAAATTCGGTGAACGCGTAGTGGAAATAAGTTCAAGTATGATGATTAGGTACATGGGCACACTAAGGGACTTTGGTAAGTAAATATTGGGAGCGTTTTGAGCATGAGAATGAATTCATGATGTCTTTAAGGGTTCAAGGGATTAAGAATGAATTTTTTTTTATAACCCTTCAAAGTAATATGCAAGCTCAGGTTTCACGATTTTAAGCAAGAGAATTGAGATCCGAAAACGGGATCCAACAGTCGGGATCCGATCTCCGGGTCGGGTTCCGACAAAGGTATCTAGGTCTAGGAGATGGCATGATCACCATCTCATTCTAAGAAGAAATGGATCCCATTACTTATACATGAGCTATTAATGATGTTGATACAGAAAAATGGTTCAAGGTAATGGAATCAGAAATAGATTCCATGTACGCCAATGAAATCTGGATCCTTGTAGATTTACCACTAGATGTAAAAGCCATAGGGTGTAAACGGATCTATAAAAGGAAAAGAGGATTAGATGGAAAGGTAGAGACCTTTAAAGCTAGATTGGTAGCTAGACTATAAGGAGACATTTTCTTTGGTTTCCATGCTTAAGTCCATCAGAATTCTTTCAGCCATAACAGCCTATTTTGATTATGAAATATGACAAATGGATGTCAAGACCACATTTCTTAATGGGGATCTTAAGGAGACCATTATATGGCCCAACTAGAAGGATGAATTGAGCCAAGAAATGAGCATAAGGTATGCAAATTGTAGAGGTACATTTATGGGCTTAAGCAAGCATCTAGCTCTTGAAACATTAGGTTTGATAAGTCTATCCAAACTTATGAGTTCATACAAAATCAAGATGAGCCTTGTGTCTATAAGAGGATACGAGAAGGCAAGGTTACTTTCCTAATCCTATATGTTGATGACATTCTGCTCATTGGGAATGATGTAGGAATGTTATCTATGGTTAAAGGATGGCTAAATGAACAGTTCTCAATGAAGGATTGAGGTGAGGCTATGTTGGACCCCGTTTCCAGAATCCAACTCAAACTAAAACCATAACACTTACTAACCTGTTTTGATACCGCAAATGCTGGGCCCCATTTCTGGAACCTATCCTCGGTACAAAAATACCATCATACTAAAGCATGGTTCGCTGAAATCTTTTCTTGCTCGCTACCAAACATGATGAGCCCGAACTCCTGAGTTCGACCATTGAACCAAAAGCGTTGGCACACCACGTAAATTGTGAAGCTTACAATCTCATTTCACTTCTACATTCCTTTTCCATAATACATCTCGTCAGGTATATAAATACATATGCATAATCAAAATTCACAATCCAAAAATCATATCATAATCATAGGTCCCTCAAGTAAACAAAATTCTCACTCAATCCGGTCCGTTTACACAAATGCGTACTTCCACTGGTTATCAGCCATACATAATTCCTTTACATCAAAGAATAGAATTTATAAGTTCTCGTGGCATACCAAGCCACAATACAATATCAATATCGAAGTCCGAATATACAAAATATACCGATTCCAAAATTTCCAATACCAATTTAACTTAGAATAATGCAATAAGCACACATAGAAATCGAAACCTTCACTTCCCTTCACCCGATCTTCTTCTCTTCACCTGTGGATGGGAATGAAGGGGGGTGAGCTTATAGCTCGTGGGTAAGAGGTTTATAATGAAGAACAAGCAAAAACGTTGAAAAAGTTCATTTGTTATACGAAAATCATAATAAGTTCATAAAACGCTTTACTCCCAAATTCTCAGTAAAATCCGAAATTCTGAGTTCAAACTCGTACTTAAAAAGTGTAATTGCATAGTAAGAAATGTTATCACATCAACACAACAAGTTCATTCAATCATCAATATAAAATGCTCAATTTATGCACATATTTGACAATTCATAGATGCAATGCACAAACAAACGGCTCGAGAGTACCGTAAAACGATCCGGATAAACCGAAGTTTATACTGTAAACAAAACGAGTCCGATTTCTCAAGGATCTCGTGGCCTCAAGCGGGCAGCCAGGAGAAGGCTCTATGTCGACTTACACGTGACTCCATCCGTTACTCTCTCACCCAAACAAAGCACATAACAATTCACTTTATGCTCAAGCATTGTATCAAAGCTTTCGTACTTTCCATTCTCTTTTCTTTCTTTTTCGAATATACAAAGTGCCATGAATTTTTTTTCCAGGAATGACATATAATGTTCAATGCATTTTCATCTTTATTTTGAAATTCATCAGAAAAGTTCATATGCTGAAACACATAGAAATTTTGTAAATCATTCAATAGAAACAAAACGATATTTATGAAGTAATTGAAATCGTTCTCGATTTGGGAGAAAACTTTAGTGGCTCATTACTAAATTATAAACATGAAACCCACCTGAAATCCTTGCTCGGATACATGCTTCAAAGACTTGATTCCCTTTATCAAATGCAAAATTCATATTCAAATAGGAATACGAATTAGGGACCCAAAAATCGTACATTCACTAAGATAAATTCTAAACAAACCCAAACTCTGCCAAAGTCCAAACATTCGGGTCACTTTTCCCATAAAAATTCTCATTGTCTTACATGTCTATTGACTTCAAAAACATTCAATTTGGTTCAAAAACTCGAAAGTTATACCCCAAACAAGTTGAGACTATCCTTATGCTGAAACAAGAATCTATACCCAACTTCTGACTAAACTTTAAGATTCTTATAGTCTGAATTTCAATTTCATTACTTCATAAAACTTGTAGCCCTCTATCTCTAGTTCACAACGAATCTGAAATCACCTCAATTGGACATCTACATCAAAAGATATGCCTAAAAAATATCAAAATTCATCTTTGCTGGAAGCTGGGGGCTCGTCGCGGTGAAACCCCGCTCGTCGCGGCGAATGCCCGTGCTCGCCGCGCGTGCACCATTTTCTAGCACGTTGCGGCGTGCTCCTTCTCACACATTGCTGCGAACCCTTCCCTGCTCGTCGCGATGAACTCGCACGTCGCGGCGTGTTCATACGCACGTCGCGACGTGCGAGCCTGGAGAACGACTCCGAAACCCGATTTCTAGCATTTTCCAACTTCAATCCTTTCCCTTTTCCAATTACAACACATCTAAACCTTAGATCAAGTCCTACACTACGTTTCTAACCCATTAACAACTTCAAAACCTGCACAGAATCATAAATCCAAAGAAATCTAACCATTTTTTCCTTAAAACCCTAAACCACCGATTCTAACACATTCAATCCATCTTAGGGTTTAATCTAACCATAACAAGATTAAAAAAAGCTAAACTTACCAGGAAAGGCTTCGAATCTGTCGAAAATCACAAAGATCGAAAACTCCATTTCCTCTTCTATTCTTCCTCTTTCACGGTTTCTTCTCTTCTCTTCTTCTCCTTCTTTTCCTTCTAACTCTTTCTTTTAATTCCACTTCATTATCAAATGTCCATTTTACCCCTTTCAATTAATCCTTAAGCCTTATAACCTTAAGTGTCATGACCAAAATGCCCTTATGAAATTTACCCCTTTTAATACAACCAAACCATATAATAAATTTCACCAACATTTACAAAGCAAGTAGGTCCAAAATTTTATCCATCAAACCTCATAATTTATTTAAATTATGCTTAATTCAATACGAAAAATTCGGGGGCCAACAACTCTCCCCCTCTTAAAAAGAATTTCGTCCTCAAAATTCTTATCTGATTGATTAGGAGTGCAGGAATCCGTTTCTACATTTCTCATTAAACTTCATCTTTCTAATACTTTCTTCCAAATGACCGTGGACAACATACTCACTCGGTCTTTCAACCCCTTATTCGACCATTCACTGAATTAACTAGTTCCTCATTATTCTTCAGAGCACTTACAATTTTCCCACTTTTTGTGTCGATAAAACCAATACCATATCATATCAGTATTTCCTTAACATACTCACGTACATCACGTTTAGAATCCAAGACATCCCTTTTTTTTTTAGCAGCACGAACTTATAGTGATGTCTTAAGAACCAATTCATAGCAAGCTTAACAAATCCTTTGTCCTAACTTGAGCATACCTTGTACCCCATGTAAGCACACACCCTTTAAGGTGATAGCCTTAGAGACCAAACATCGCTCACTGATAATTCACATCACTTTAGTATCGAGACATTAACCTCTTATATACATCTCTATCAGATTCCATGTCCTTGCACAGATCCGCCTAATTCACCCATCTTTCTGGAATCACTTAATCTTGTCCGTCCATAACATCTCCAATTCTAGCCCCCAATGACCATTAGGCCTTACTCATCATAATACAAAAGCAATGAATCTTTTTATCGTCAAACTCCTCATACGAAGTTCTATTAGAGTCACGACGACAACGATTGAAATGCTTAACGTCAAATAGAACCGTACATTGGTCTCATATTCTCATGAACTCCACACTATAGACTTCAAACATATCGCCGACAGTTAAGACCGTCGACAATTTAAACTCTCCATCACTTGACATATTTCTTCTAGAACGTATAACCTAGATCACCCTTTGTACTTTTCTGACAGTCTCTTTGCTCAATCATCTTTACTGGTACACATAATTTTTATCTCAATCACCCAGTATCATTTTCCTACTCGAGCTTAAACTTCACTTTCATTTTTGCTTTCGTGGAAGGGTTCACAATTTCTGAATCCTTAATTTGAGCTTTATTCATGTGAAATTGATCTTACCCTTTTCAGTAACTGATGGTACTTCATTTGCCTGAAATTCGACTCCATTCAGCACTCTTTATTGCACTAGATCTGATAACCTCTATATCTGAATTCATACTCCACTGCTATCGAATTCTCTATTCAACGATCCGATCACAACACTAGCTTTACCATTTTGTACTCATTTGCACAACATAATCTTCCCGTAACTCGTTCCTTGCCAATCCTTTCAACTCAATAAGTACCTTAATCTCATGATCGTACATATAATGTCTCCAACTTTTCGGCAATCATTACAGTAGCAAATTTCAATTCATGTATCAAATATCATCCTATGAGGTTTCAATTGTCTCCATGCACACGAATTCACTTCATTTTACTGCGTGGGATCTCATCCCGATCTCTCATGCAACACCATTGCATACTACTAAATTCCCAATTCCAAACGATATAATTAATATCGGTGTTATCATTCCTCACAATTTTCCTTACCTTCGTCCCTCATATAATTTACTCATTTTCCTCAAGTAGTCAAACTATTCTTCCCCACTCTTCGAATACACTTAACATATCATCAAACTTCGCTTGGATCACTTTACTCTTCATTCTATAGTATTTTCTGGGAACTCCCTATGTCCACAACTAGTCCTGGTAATTCCTCAATTAACTGATTTCTCAATGAGGAAATTTTAGCTCGTGTTAGTTTCAAATTCCCAATTGTCTTACCTTTCTTGACTGATTTTCTCCATTCTTTAGATTTCCTCATAATTCACATTGACGATTCTCGATGTACCGCTCATTTATACTGCCTTCTCTACACACTTTAGTTTATTTGCAATCTTAGCGTCTTGTGCTTGTCACACCTTCATTGGATAAAATTGCATTTCCCGAACATACTAACCCAGAACATAACGTGAACCGATATACTTCTCATATTGGCAATTAGTGCCTTCTCAAATTTAGGAATCCACTCGCATAGTTGGATCCCTTACATCATGCAAAAATACATACATTCTCTCCATTAGAGCAAGGAATCCAATACCTACTTTCGAGTCATGACATACTCCTCTTTTTGATCGGTTCTTTCAGTGATCATTCTTCATATAAACTATCTGATCTGCTTTGAAAGAGAGTTTCTTGCTACTATCACATATATACTATTCATACAAATCTTTATCAATCACTTGCTATTATCATCACATCATCAGCTACTTTTAATCCCTCGAGAAGACCAATTTCTTGCATTCTCATACGGTGATAATGTTCAAGTCACTCAAAACTCAAAGGAGTAACGAACATACTTACTATCGCATATGCTTGGGTGAGCATCGTCAAATTCATGCCATTCTGTCGACATATTTACTCCTTAAAATCACCAATTCATATCTTACACAATTGATACCTTGATCGCCATTGATCTTGACAACAGCTCGCCCTTATCAAACATACTAACACAAATTTTATGCTAGTTTTTCCAGAAGTCACCGTTCTCACGCTATATCATTTCATCATGGGTCCATTACCATATTAAATGCGTAGGACTCACTTCCTTGCCTTACCGAAGCTTCATCATTTTCTGGAGCTACCGATTCATCAGTACTCTCCTCTCTTGTCGGAGAGTCAGGTGCAACTGATCTTTTCAGAACTTCTCGCGTCCTTCTACGAGGCGGAGTTCTTCATTCTTTTTCTTAATCTCATTCATGCATAAGATGAGAACTTACACGCATTTGCATCTTATATGCATTTGTGATTTTCCCCATGCTCATTTCATTCGTCTCATACAAGGTCATTTATGTCTACTTCATTTCCCTTTCTTTATGTCCTCACTTCTATCTCATTTTCCAATTATTCTTTCTTTCATCTTCTACATGTACATCCTCAATCAATTCAAAATTATCGGTGCATAATCACAATGACATTCTGACCTCAAATCCACTAATTTATTCTTACTGCGGATCATCACTTTTGTCGTATAATCGAACAACCACTTCGGTTCCAATTTTCTCGTCGTAAGATCATAACAAAGTTATGTTTCCATTGCACTCTACTTGTACAATCTACTCTCATCATGTATACAAACAATCCATGGTAATACATTCGCATCGTATCTATAACACTTTCGAACAGTATAATATTGCCGTCACGTTCAATCCTCCAATACAATTGCCTTTAATCGTTATTTGTTTCGTTTACCCATCCTCTATTTCTCCTTCCTAATTATCCACAACTTTCCTTTTTCTCAGATCGAGGCAAATGGACCAATCATCATTTCAAATTCAACCTATTGATCTTCCATACATATATTTCTATTCTTTATCTCATCTTTCCAACTTTTTCTCTCACACCTAGAGTTTCATCATTACTTTATCCTAATTCATCACAATATTCACAGCTCAATTTTCGTAACACATTACTACAATCAATCAAAATTCTTGTCAATCTAAGTCAAACAATCACCTTGGCTCCTCAAATTCTAACACCTCAAACTCCTAACAGTTACTTATACGTTTAACCCATACACATGCGCCCATGCAAAATCATAATCATGGGCTCTGATACCACAAATGTTGGACCCCGTTTTCAGAATCCAACTCAAACTAAAACCATAACACTTACTAACCTGTTTTGATACCGCAAATGCTGGGCCCCGTGTTCGGAACCTATCCTCGCATAAAAATACCATCATACTGAAGCGTGGTTCGCTGAAATCTTTTCTTGCTCGCTACCAAACATGATGAGCCCCAACTGGAGTTCACCATTAAACCAAAACGCTTGGCGTACCACGTAAATTGTGAAGCTTACAATCTCATTTCACTTCTACATTCTTTTTTCCATAATACATCTCGTTGTGGTATATAAATACATATGCATAACCAAAATTCACAATCCAAAAATCATATCATAATCATAGCTCCCTCAAGTAAACCAAATTCTCACTCAATCCTATCCGCTTTACACAAATGCGTTATTTCCATCGGTTATCGACCATACATAATTCCTTCATCAAAGAATAGAATTTATAAGTTCTCGTGGCATACCAAGCCACAATACAATATCAATATCAAGTCTGAATATACAAAATATACCGATTCCAAAATTTCCAATACCAATTTAACTTAGAATAATACAATAAACACACATAGAAATCGAAACCTTCACTTCCCTTCACCCGATCTTCTTCTCATCACCAAGGATGGAATGAAGGGGGTGAGCTTATAGCTAAATGGGTAACAGGTTTATAACGAAGAACAAGCAAAACCGTTGAAAAGTTCATTTGTTATACGAAAATCATAATAAGTTCATAAAACGCTTTTTCCAAATTCTCACCAAATCAAAATTACGAGTTCAAACTCGTACTTGAAAAGTGTAATTGCATAGTGAAAAATGTTATCACATCAACACAACAAGTTCATTCAATCATCAATATAAAATGCTCAATTTATGCACATATTTGACAATTCATAGATGCAATGCACAAACAAATGGCTCGAGAGTACCGTAAAACGATCCGAATAAATCGAAGTTTATAACGTAAATAAAACGAGTCCGATTTCTCAAGGATCTCGTGGCCTCAAGCGGGCAGCCGGGAGAAGGCTATATGTCGACTTACACGTGACTCCATCCGTTACTCTCTCACCCAAACAAAGAACATAACAAATCACTTTATGCTCAAGCATTGTATCAAAGCTTTCGTACTTTCCATTCTCTTTTCTTTCTTTTCCGAATATACAAAGTGTCATGAATTTTTTTTTCCAGGCATGACATAAAATGTTCAATGCATTTTCATCTTTATTTTGAAATTCATCAGAAAAGTTCATATGCTGAAACACGTAGAAATTTTGTAAATCATTCAATAGAAACAAAACGATATTTATGAAGTAATTGAAATCGTTCTTGATTTAGGAGAAAACTTTAGTGGCTCATTACTAAATTATAAACAAGAAACCCACCTGAAATCCTTGCTCGGATACATGCTTCAAAGATACCTCTCATCTTGATCCTCTTGCTTTCCTTGATTCCCTTTATCAAATGCAAAATTCCTATTCAAATAGGAACACAAATTAGGGACCTAAAAATCGTACATTCACTAAGATAAATTCTAAACAAACCCAAACTCTGCCAAAGTCCAAACATTCGGGTCACTTTTCCCATAAAAATTCTCATTGTCTTACATGTCTATTGACTTCAAAAACATTCAATTTGATTCAAAAACCCGAAAGTTATACCCCAAACAAGTTGAGACTATCCTTATACTGAAACAAGAATCTATACCCAACTTCTGACTAAACTTTAAGATTCTTATAGTCTAAATTTCAATTTCATTGCTTCATAAAACTTGTAGCCCTCTATCTCTAGTTCACAACGAATCTGAAATCACCTCAATTGGACATCTACATCAAAAGATATGCCTAAAAAATATCAAAATTCATCTTTCTTTGGAAGTCAGGGGCTCGTCATGTTAACGCCTGTGCTGCCATGGCGTGCACCATTTTTTTCAAGACGTCATGGCGTGCTCCTTCTCGCACGTCGCGACGAACCCTTCCCTACTTGTCACGATGAATTTAATTATTACAAGTCGCGAAGACGTGCGGGCCTGGAGAACGACTTTGAAACTCAATTTCCAGCATTTTCCAACTTCAATCCTTTCCCTTTTCTAATTACAACACATCTAAACCTTAGATCAAGTCCTATACTACATTTCTAATCCATTAACAACTTCAAAACCTGCACAGAATCATCAACCCAAAGAAATCTAACCATTTTTTCCTTAAAACCCTAAACCACCGATTCTAACACATTCAATCCATCTTAGGGTTTAATCTAACCATAACAAGATTAAAAGAAGCTAAACTTACCTGGAAAGGCTTCAAATCTTTTGAAAATCACAAAGATCGAAAACTCCATTTCCTCTTCTCTTCTTCCTCTTTCAGGGTTTCTTCTCTTCTCTTCTTCTCCTTCTTTTCCTTCTAACTCTTTCTTTTAATTCCACTTCATTGTTAAATGTCCATTTTACCCCTTTCAATTAAGCCTTAAGCCTTATAACCTTAAGTGTCATGACCAAAATGCCCTTATGAAATTTACCCCTTTTAATACAACCAAACTATATAATAAATTTCACCAACATTTACAAAGCAAGTAGGTCTAAAATTTTATCCATCAAACCTTATAATTTATTTAAATCATGCTTAATTCAATACGAAAAATTCAGGGGCCAACAGGTTAGTTGTGTTCTAGGGATCAAACTTATAAGATATCGTAAGAACAAACTAATAGCCTTGTCTCAAATAACCTACATTGAGAACATGTTCAATAAGTTTGCAAGATTCCAAACGGGGTTTCACACCTACTAGACATGGAACCAAACTTTCAAAGGAGCAAGCACCTAAGACCTAAGAGGAGGTCGAACGCATACATAACATTCCATATGCTTCAGCAGTTAGAAGTTTAATGTATGCTATGCTTTGCATTAGACCAGATATCTGTTTTGTAGTGGGACTGGTAAGTAGATTTTAGTCCAATCTAGGAATGAAGCATTGGACTGCGGTGACGTACATATTGAAGTATCTTCGTAAGACGAAGAACTTAATGCTTGTTTACTCTGGAAGTAACCTTATTTAGATAAGTTATACATATTCTGATTTTCAATCAGAAGTTGATTCAAGGAAATTAACTTCTGGTTCTATATTTTTTTAAGAGGTGGAGCTATAGTCTGGAGGAGTATCAAGCAATCTTATGTTGTTGATTTAACTATGGAGGCTGAGTATGTTGCTGCTTGTGAAGCAGTAAAAAAAGTAGTCTGGCTCCGCAAGTTCCTAAATGATTTGGAGGTGGTTCCTGAGGTAGAAAAGGTCATTACACTTTATTCTGGGAATAATGGGGCAGTGGCTAATTCTAAAGAACTTCGAAACCATAAAGCTGAAAACACATTGAGAGAAGAGAAAGTATCATCTTATAAGGGAGATAATACAACATGGTGAGGTGAATGTGGTAAAGATTCCCACAGAGAAAATCCTTGTTGATCCATTTACAAAGACGTTGTCTCAAAAGAATTTTGAGGGTCATATAGCAGGGATGGAAATGAGGGATATGTCAAACTTACTTTAGGGCAAGTGGGAGATTGTTGGAGTTGTGTAAATATAGTGCCCTAGAAAGCAAGCGTATTTACTTATAACTTAATTTTCTTCCAGTTACTTTTATAATGAAAATATTTATTATTAATAAAACAAAAGAATTTGGTTTTATTTGTATGAGCATTATATATCTAGTCATAAGGTATCAAGATTCTTTTGTAATTAATATACATATACATAAAGATATATGGGAAACATATATATTATTAGAATCTAAAATAATTGATTCATGGTTGAATAATCAAGTTGGTAGCTTGATTATAGTTTAGGCTATAGTTTACTTTAAGGGAATGATGAGTTTCATATCATGATAGTAGTTGACTGTCAATAATGGCACTATTAAATAAATCTGGAATCAAGTATGTTTTCAAGAATAAAGGGGGTCATTAATTTAATCTTAAAATATACAACTTAAGCATTCGTTTATTATGGGCCACAATCTTGATGAGTGGTGAACTCATGTGTATTTCATTATAATTTTGATATGATCAGAATAGAATTTTACAAAGTATCAATCCAGTATTTGCAGGTTGGAATTATTAATTGAAACATGTATCAGAGAACATTTACTCAAGTAAAGAGTTTATGGTGATATTATCACTTCTAGATGTTTTATAGAAACTGGTGATTAAACTGGCACCCGTAGTTTGATGAACTAGCTACCCATCAAGTCTTGACACCAAGATAAGATCTTGTGTGTTAATCACTATATAGAATAAAATAGGAGATCTAGAAGGAAAAACTAACATAACGGAAAAATGGTAATTTTACCCTTTATTGTGCGGATGGTTATAATATGGTTCATATTAGAGTTTGCAATTAAACATCTTATTTGAAACATTTGTTCTCATAATATTTAGTAATTCAAGAGTTCAACTAATTATCTTGAGTAGAATGACATTTATTTAATAAGTCGTAATTAATTATAATGAGATTAAATTAATTCTACGTTTATTGAGCTTGAATTATAAAAATCAATTAGATTCTCCATTTGGCTTCTAGGAAAGTTATCAAGCAAGTAAGAAATACCAATAGAGGTTTTAAAGCCTATAATTGAATGTTAGGTTTACTTTAATTAATTGTTAATTAGAAGCCCATATAAACATTTAAAATGAGCTAGACTTTGGTTTAATTTGATTAATTAAATTAAAACAAAGTTATTAAAGATAAAAAAGGTGGATTTTGGTTTTAATGGGCAAAATGTGCAGCTGCACATTTAACATTGGTTTGCTATATTTAAGATGGGTTTTAACATTTTTTATCATCATTAAATGGAGTAATGATCTTATCTTTAAATAGTTTAATGGTGGTCTTTTAATGATCACATGTAACCTATTAGCATTCATTGGATTAAAAAAGAAAGAGGTGCATTTGATGTACCATCTTCCTTCTTTCATCACCAAAAATCGAAAATGAGATGTAATTTTTTGGTTATTAGTCTTTCATATGACTATCTTAAAACAAATGAGAAAAGTCTCATTTATTGACTTTTTTATGATTGATTACGAAAGGAGGTGATGCATTGGTTGCACTTCACTACTTCCTTTGAGGCTTAACCAAAATTGAGAGGAAAAAAGAAAAGGTGTTGTTGTTTTTTTTAATCTCTTTCTCCTATCTTATATGTGCTAGTTGAAAATTGCATGAGAGTTGTCTCATCTTTGGCTTAATTCTTCTAAGGAAAAATCTCTTCAAGTGTTTCTTCTCCTTTCCTACCAAAGGATCTTGTTAACGTAGTTGTCCAAGGAGAACAAATGGTAGATTAGATTAGTCAAGGATACAATAACGAGAAGAGGACATATCACCTTGAAGTGGATACATTGCCGAGGATACGATAACACAGTGAGGAGCTAAAGCTGTAGTGAAGGAGTCAGTAAAAAAAATTATATCTTGTTATTATGTAAATTATTTTCCCTATACCATATCATGTATGACTTGGCATGTTGTTTTAGTTATATTGCTTCTGCTACAATTTCGATTTATGAAATGTTTTGACATCTAACGTTTCATCCAAATATAGCATGTTTATGTTTTCGATCGAACACAAATGTTATGGTTCTTCATTCCAGGAATTAATCTAGCATGAACCCAAATTAGATCATTGAATCTTCCTGAAGCAGTTAAATTATCAGGAGTACTTGAACCTTCCTCCATTTATCTATAAAAGTAAATAGACATATGTAGAAATTAAATTAATAAATTCATATTCAAAATAAAGTTTTATATATAACATCATTACATAACTATCAAAATTAACATTTATAAGTTTGTCCAAATAGTCTCTATCTTATGTCTTTCTTTATGATAACACATATTGCAAAAATGACTTTATTATACTAAGTAAAATGTAAAATTTTTACTTAAACATTTACAATTTCACATTATGTTAAATAATGAGTATACTCTAATAAATCAAGACATATCTTAAAAACTATTTTAAAGACATATGAAATAAGAAAATTCACAAAACTATTTTCTACTATGTATTTAACTACCCATAAGTTAGCATAATGAATGTGTATTTGTAAATTTGATATCATGTTAAAAAATTCTTTTCCAAAATTTATTTTTATTTGTACTATTATTTTCTAATGACAACAACAAACAATATAAGACTGCAAACATTTTATTTTCCTATCTAGTTGCATATATTAAATGATTTAATTACATGTTAAATCTTATGTTTAGGTAATTAATCATATATTAATACTTTTATATACAAATAATAATTAGTA
Organism: Erythroxylum novogranatense; assembly: GCA_029891385.1. Taxonomy (NCBI): domain Eukaryota; kingdom Viridiplantae; phylum Streptophyta; class Magnoliopsida; order Malpighiales; family Erythroxylaceae; genus Erythroxylum; species Erythroxylum novogranatense. The sequence goes on along the minus strand of JAIWQS010000103.1, from coordinate 115,344 downwards.
AATTGTATGTTATTTTCAATTATCACCCGAGCTTTAAAAGTAGCAATAAAATGCCTAAATTTTAATTTTTCAATTCTAGCATAACGTTATTCTCACCGTTATCTTTATTGATGTGGCACTGCTACGTGTCAAGGAATCCTCATTAACAAGATGTCGTTTCATGTTGGTGTGTGTGATGCATACTTGCATAAGCTAAAAGGGTCTGTGTGTGTTTTTTGTCGACTTGGTGACGAGAGTTTTCAAGTTCCATTAGCTGAACTGCTCTAGTTCTCCTATATGATTTCTTCATTTAAACTCGCAAGCAAGGAAAGAGAATGTGTACCAAAAGGATCTTTTGAACTTGACCCAGCTTCATTCCCCTAAAATATTGAAGAGATTAACATCCAAGTGGATATAGAAGAGTTTGCTGGTAGTGATCACATTTATTCATTGTTGGACCCCGAACTTTGAGTGGAAATTAGAAATATGAAAATGAAAGTAAATGAGTGTTTTTGTATATAATTTGTGTTATAGATGACTTTGATATTGGAATGTGAATTATGCATGGTTGATGAGTTGAGAAACCTTAAGCATGAACCATGGTTATATATGTAAGATATTAGGAAAAAGCAAGAGAGGAACTTGGTGAATGACAAGATACTATTGAATGTAAGAAATCATAATAACAATTCCAAAACTCAAAAATTGCTCTTACCTTCAACCTCCACCATTTTCGAATTTTTCTTGTTCCATAAGAGAGCTATCACCTTCTTCTATCTTTTCCCTCTAGAATCCACGAAAATATCATGCTTGAAGCCCTAAAAACCGAAACCCCAAGCTTTCATCTTCTTCTTCATGGCCCATCACCAAACTCACCTTCTTTCTCCTCTCTTCTTCTTTTTCTTCTATTTCATTCTTCACTAGTGTTGTGGGCTTCCTTAATAAAACGATAGCCACTTATTTACTCACTTATGGATAGCCAAATGACCCTTTTGTCCCTCCTTCTATGCCTTATAACTTACCTCTTTAAGTGGACTTCCCAATATGCCCCTAACATTCATTTTACTTCATGCTACTTTAGGACAATTTTCTAATCATCAATTTGAAGGAATTTGTCAAAACTTCCTTCTATAGAAATGTTCCTCTATGTATTAATTTCATAATGCCACCAAAATCATTAAATTTGGATCACTATACCAAAAGTTATAAGCTAAACATTTCAGACTTATCTTATGCTAACACATTTTTCAGCACATTTATTTCCATCCAAAAATTTATATTCTTAAGGACAAAATTGAAACTCGATTTCGTCATAACAATTGCAGCCCTATTTTTCTAGTTTAATTCAAATCAAGAATCAACTCATTTAGATTACTAGAGCAAAGATTATGGCCAAAATACTTTCAGATCATTACTAATTCCAAACTGAACACTAATCCGAACTTCCATTCAGAAATTGAAAGTCTTAGGGGCTAAATTGAAATTCAATTCCTTCATATGACTTGTAGCCCCATGTCTCTATTTTATTTTTCCTCTAGAATCACTTCCATCGGATCTCCACAGATCCCTAATTTTTCAAAATAATGAACCATGTTCAGAATATTTCTTAACTCACTTTGATTAAATTAATCATCCTCAATTTAATCTCATAAAATCACAAATTTACCTTGAGGATGTAAATAATTGTATTAGGAATCCAACGCTTTGAAAACTAAGTCAATCGGATGTCGGACGAAGAAATTATAAGCAAAAGATTAAAAAATGGTCGGATTGGGAACGAAATAACATAAACAAAAGGAGTCAAAATGGTATGCAAATAACTGAAATTTTCAAAATTCATAACTCTTGATCTCGAACTCCAAATTTGACAAATTTGGTATCAAAAGATAGCTCAAAGGAAGCTATAAAACTTTTATGCAGGACAGAAAAATCAAATTTTCCTCTAAGGGAGTCAAAAATCCACTCAAATTTTCTGTCCTAATCATCTCTTCCTAAACAACTTCCAAATTTTGGTCGATCATAACTCCTAGCCCCGATATAGAAAAATTGCATACTTTATGGCGATACAATCTGGGAATATAAGCTACAACTTTCATGTAGACCATTTACTCCAATTCAGATCACATCAATCTGGCGATTTGCCTCAAAGCACAGCATACACAATCCTACACTTAGAGCATTTTCAAAACCTAAACAAAATACACTTAACTTTGAACGATCATAACTTTCACTTCCGATATCGAAAAATATCAAAATTTATGGCGACAAAAAGATTTCAACATAAGGTATATGTTTCATGTAGATTATTTTCTCAAATTTTGCCTAAATCAAAAAGTCAACTCTCAATGGCCAAAAAGTCAAACTTTTCATATTTTCACACTTTTTCTCTTTATTTCTTGATTTTCAACTTAATTTTCAATTTCTCATTCACTTAAACTTGTATAATCCATACAAATCTATTTAAATCTCAAAGTCATCAAAATCTATCAATTCTTTTCTCATCAATTTTTTAAAACATAATCACATCTATTACAAATTTCATATACAAACTTACTTATTTCATACTTTTATATTTCTAAATTTTCTTAAAGATCGGGGTCCAACATTTCTCCCCCTCTTAAAAGAATTTCGTCCTCGAAATTCCTACTAAGACATTATCAAGTAACACAATCTCTTAACTAATTTCTTTCCAATAGATCATAATCAATCACTTTTCTTATCTAATTTCCTCATCATACATATTCTTAACTTCTTCACAAGGAACCATTAAAATCATATCAATTCACAATCACCACAAATCAATGTTTCTCAATCTATTTACACAAATCAAAGGTCCAATTCTTAATGAACCCTAGTATGGATCAATCATCTTTCAAATCAATCTTTTTGAACTTTCATACCTATATTACCATCATCAAGCTCGTCTTTCAACTTTTCATTATGTCATCTCACAAAAGCATAGTCAATTTAATTCCTCCCAATTCATCATGAATTTCTATTCTCATTTTCATTTTAACATTCTTAAAATCAATCATACTTCTTGTCACCCAGATCAAACAATCACATAACACATTCAAATTCAATTTTATCCTCACTGTCCTTAACACATTACTAAAATCAATCAAAATCTTGACACATAAATCAAAACATTTTTAGAATTCCAATTCATGATAGGTCATTCACATCAAGATCTCATTTTCACTAATTTCATTCTATCACAAACGTTTATCAATCCTATGCGCCCAGTTAAGACCATAATACTGAGCTCTGATACCATAAATGTTGGGACCTGATCTCGGAATCGGATCCCAACTGAAAAACAAAGACAAAAATGGGCCGAAACCAAAGCGAAATCAAATTGGATAAAGCGAATCTGAAGGCGAAATTGAAGGAAAAAATGTAGAACAAAATACAAAGCGGATAAAAAGGTGAAAACAAATAACAAAAGCGAAATCGAATTGTATAGCGAAAGAAACCGAATCTGAAACAGAAAGCGGAAACAAACAAAAGCAAAGCGAACACGAATCAAAATATCGATTACGAATCGTAAGCAAAGTAAACCAACGGATCAAAGCAAATGAAAGCGAATCGGATATGAATTCCCGACATCCATAAACATACACTTTTGAAAAGCGTCGCGTTGGAAACCTTAAGACATTCTAAATCCGGTATAAAATTTTTTTTCTTTCTTATTCTTATTCCTTTCTTTCTCATTTCTTACATCTTTAGTCGATCTCATTCAAAACATCTCAATTCATAGTAATCTTCTTAACAATCATACAAATCCCATAATCCATCTTTTAAACATCTAATTCTTATTTTTATTCTTTTTTAACATATTATCTAACAAAATTTTGGCAGCATGACGACTGCATTTCAACTAACCCAAACCTGCAAAGGGTTTAAAATACACTTCTATATTTCTCACACAATAACCAGTATCATCGGACACCCCGTCCGGAATCCAAAACACATTCAATCACAGTATCCAATAATCAAATACACATTCATATCTCAATTCAACATCCAAATCCCATTCACATTTTTTCATATCAATTCATACTCATATACAATATACAAATGCTTAATACAATCTAAACACAACCCAATCATTCATACATTTCACAATTTTCGAAATCAAATACATTGTACTCAAAGATATACACAATCTCATAATTCATCACAAAAAATGCAAACATATCGAACGAACTTCTTGTCTCTCCCTCATCCGATCTCCTACGATTACCTGGAGATTGGGGATGAAAGTGGGGGTGAGCACAAAGCTCTTGGAAAATATATTTATAAATTGAATGATAAGTGAAAGCATTTGCAAAATCTTTTTGCCATTTATTTCTAAAAGTTTCTCAGTAAAAAATTTTGCAAATTTCTTACTTCTCAATCTTTTTAAAATCATTGCTAAAATAATTTCAATAATATTACTGCTGAAAAACCACAAACAGTTAATTTTTCAACATTTTTCACTTTTTTATGAACAAAAACAAAATCGTGTAAATCTTAATTTCTTTCATATTTCTTAAAGATCGTTCAAATCATGAAATGCATCACACTTATAAACAAAACAAAACACATAACACATCAAATGATTTGGTTCCTCCAATTGAAATTTTCCTAAACCAATTTCACGCAAATTCAACATCATAAATGACATAATTACTCAAATTGAACTTAGAAAACACAAATCCCTCATATTTTTAAGCTATCCAAATCAAAAACTTCCAAAATCCCCAAATCACAAAAATTGGGCATAAACCCTAATTCACAATTATCCAAAATTAATCCAATTAATCATGAAATCTCCAAAATTGATCTTAGGATTGACAAACCCATACAATATCCAAGCTATCAACACCAAAAACTCATAACAATTCCAAAACTCAAAAATTGCTCTTACCTTCAACCTCCACCATTTTTGAATTTTTCTTGGCCCATAAGAGAGCTATCACCTTCTTCCATCTTTTCCCTCTAGAATCCACGAAAATATCATGCTTGAAGCCCTAAAAACCGAAACCCCAAGCTTCCATCTTCTTCTTCACGGCCCATCACCGAACTCACCTTCTTTCTCCTCTCTTCTTTTTTTTCTTTTGTTTCATTCTTCACTAGTGTTGTGGGCTTCCTTAATAAAATGACAGCCACTTATTTACTCACTTATGGATAGCCAAATGACCCTTTTGTCCCTCTTTCTATGCCTTATAACTTACCTCTTTAAGTGGACTTCCCAATATGCTCCTAACATTCATTTTACTTAATGTTACTTTAGGACAATTTTCTAATTATCAATTTGAAGGAATTTGCCAAAACTTCCTTCTAGAGAAATGTTCCTCTATGTCTCAATTTCGTAATGCCACCAAAATCATTAAATTTGGATCACCATAACAAAAGTTATACACTAAACATTTCAGACTTGTCTTATGCTAACATATTTTTCAGCACATTTATTTCCATCCAAAAATTTATCTTCTTAAGGACAAAATTGAAACTCGATTTCATCATAACAATTGCAGCCTTATTTCCCTAGTTTAATTCAAATCAAGAATCAACTCATTTGGATTACTAGAGCAAAGGTTATGGCCAAAATACTTTCAGATCTTTACTAATTCCAGACTGAACACTAATCCGAACTTCCATTCAGAAATTGAAAGTCTTAGGGACTAAATTGAAATTCAATTCCTTCATATGACTTGTAGCCCCATGTCTCTATTTTATTTTTCCTCCAGAATCACTTCCATCGGATCTCCATAGATCCCGAATTTCTCAAAATACTGAACCATGTTCAGAATATTTCATAACTCACTTTGATTAAATTAATCATCCTCAATTTAATCTCATAAAATCACAAATTTACCTTGAGGATGTAAATAATTGTATTAGGAATCCAATGCTTTGAAAACCAAGTCAATCGGATGTCGGACGGAGAAATTATAAGCAAAAGATTAAAAAAGGGTCGGATTGGGAATGAAATAACAGAAACAGAAGGAGTCAAAATGGTATGCAAATAACTGAAATTTTCAAAATTCATAACTCTTGATCCCGAACTCCAAATTTGACAAATTTGGTATCAAAAGATAGTTCAAAGGAAGCTATAAAACTTCTATGCAGGACAAAAAAATCAATTTTTCCTATAAGTGAGTCAAAAATCCACTCAAAGTTTATATCCTAATCATCTCTTCCTAAACAACTTCCAAATTTTGGTCGATCATAACTCCTAGCCTCGATATCGAAAAATTGTATACTTTCTGGCGATAAAAAGCTGGGAATATAAGCTACAACTTTCATGTAGACCATTTACTCCAATTCAGATCACATCAATCCGATGATTTGCCTCAAAGCACATCATACACAATTCTACACTTAGAGCATTTTCAAAACCTAAACAAAATACACTTAAATTTGAACGATCATAACTTTCACTCCCGCTATCAAAAAATATCAAACTTTATGGCGACAGAAAGCTTTCAACATAAGCTATAAGTTTCATGTAGATCACTTTCTCAAATTTTGCCTAAATCAAAAAGTTAACTCTCAATGGCCAAAAAGTCAAACTTTTCATATTTTCACACTTTTTCTCTTTATTTCTTGATTTTCAACTTAATTTTCAATTTCTCATTCATTTAAACTTGTATAATCCATACAAATCTATTCAAATATCAAAGTCATCAAAATCCATCATTTTTTTCATCAATTTTTTAAAACATAATCACCTCTATTACAAATTTCATATACAAACTTACTTATTTCATACTTTTATATTTCTAAATTTTCTTAAAGATCAGGGTCCAACACAACCTCATTTCCAAATCCAATTTCATCTGAATCTGCAAACCACTACCAACATTTCTAACCCTCCTTTTTCCTCCCTAATTACTCCTCTGCTGCCTAAACAACCCTCTTTGGGATCTACCCCTTCTAATATCCCTTAGAAAAAAAGTTGGAAACAGATTGTGGATGAGCCATCTAATATTACCCTTTGATATAACTTGCCTAAGGCTATTGATGGCAAGCGAGTTGTACATCCAAACACTGAAACTCTGTGGATGGGAGTTAGAATACAGGAATCCTCCCTGGTTGGTTTCTTTTTGGAGAGGCATTAAGATTTCCGTATCATTCAAAAGTGGGCAGCTAGTCATTGGAAGAATAGGGGGCTCATCAATGTTCTTCTTATTGAAGACAGCATGCTTTTATTCAAGTTAACTCCCAAGATTAAACAAATAAGATACTAGAAGAAGGTCTATGACATGTAGCTCAGCTACCCTTATTCTTACAAAAATGGCAGTCAAGTATAAAGCTTGAAAACATTAAAGTGCATAACTTTCCACTATGGATCAATTTACCTAATATCCCTTTCGAGTGCTAGAAAACCTAAGGTTTTAGTTCCTTGGCTAGTTTCATTGGCATACCTCTATGTATAGATGAAACTACTGCAAAGAGAAAGAGGGTTGGCTATGCGAGGATTTATGTCACTGTGGATAGATCAAAGAAGTCACGGATTACATCCCTATAACATGGATAGGTATTGACAATGTCCTTCAAGAAGATATGATATATGTCGCTTATCATTGAAAACCCTGGGTTATTATATAAGGAAAGTTTTGTAAACCAACTGGGAAAGTTTTCTCCAAAGGAGATTATACGGAAATAATAAGCATTGAAGATGACCCTTCTTGCCAAAATGTACCTCAGCTGAAGCTTGAAGACACGATGTTGGACACCCTGCCCTTGCAAGACATCTACCTGATATCCTAAGTGATATCTGAACACACATCCCACAAGGGGCATGCTCACACCAGTCAGTCACCAAAATCAAACTCATTCCTTCAACTTCAGAATAGATTTTAGAAATCTTCAAATCAGAATTACAAAATGACTTCTTCAAAATAATTCTAGTTTAATTTCTCTAGCTTATTTTCAACCAAGAATCACCTCATTCGGAGCTCTACAGGTCAAAATATCATCAAAATATCGAAGTATATTTAGTACAATATCCAATTAATACTCTTCAAACATGTTTTGGTACAAAAGGCATAACTTTCTCTAAAGATGTTGGATTAAGGTCATTCTAGGACAATTTCGAAGAGGACTTTTAGATCTACAACTTTTATACAAACATGTAGAGAGATTTTTTCTAAAAGGTTCAAAATCATAAATTCAAAAACCCTTAGGAAAAAAATGTTTGTGACAAACTTTTTGGCTTCGCCGCAGCCAACTTTGAAGGTGAAGAACAAGACCTTTTAGGCAACGTTTTCCGCGACCAACTTTTGGCTTCACCACAGTGAAACTTGAAGGAAGACCCTTCTGGAAAAGTTCTTCAAGGTGTAGTTTTGACTTCGCCACGACGAACTCTGAAGATCAGACAGAAAAACTTGTCAAGGATAGTTCTGTAGACTACCAACACCCATTATCATGTAAAGACCATAACTTTCTCATCCGAAGTCCAAAAATTACAAACTATACACTGTTGGAAAGCTAAAAGGATAAACTACAAATTTCATGAAGAAACTTTATTTAATTATAAATCAAGACTATTTGTCCCCCTTCATTCAACATAATCTTTTTACCTTTATAAAAAAACTTGAAAAATGCAACATACAAACTTTGAGAAATCACGAGCAAGACATAATCATTTTTCATTAACATCAAAAGATAAGAGTTTACAAAGCTTTAATAGGCATTTCAAGCCATGATACATCATTTTCTTCATAATCCAAAAATACAAACAAAAAAATACTTGAAATGTAGCTAAAGCCTTGAATTCTCAAAATCTAACTTAAAATACAAAAGTGTGCAAATTTAGAGTGATGTTGTGACTCTTGACAACTCAATCTTTTGCTCATCACCTGACTATGGGAAGGAAAATGAGGGTGAGCTTAAAAGCTCGTGGGTAACAAGTTTATAATCAATAACAAGCAAAACCCTTGCAAATATTCAATGTCATAATAACCTTGCATCAAAACCATAAAGCATTTATTTCCCAAATTCTCAACCTGTCATCACATATCATAGACAAATAAGTCACATATGCATCAAATTTTCGTCCAATTAGAAACACATAAGCAATTCAGAATGGCTTGGGTAGGTCTGAAAGAAAAACGTATTAACTTATTCCCTAATAATGGTCTTGTGTAGTCACAAACGGAGCATACTACCACAATTCCATATGATAGTTTTGTATAGTCATAAACATAAGGGAGTCCATGAAAGAGTTCCCTATCACTAGCAGTCAGGCGGAAGAAGCCTTTAATAAAGTCAAAGTGCACTTGACATAATAGAACGGACCACCACAAATCCACATAATCATGCATTTCACATCTTGTAATCATGTTGCCCAAAGTGGCATATTTCTGAAACATGATTTCATAAATTCAATATCTTTTTCAAAAATCATTTTCACATTCTTTCCATAAATCATCAATACAATTCATACACCAATCATGTAGTAATTTCTCAAATCATTCAAGAAGCAACAATGTAACGTTCATAAAATAATTGAAATCATTTCATGTTCTTAAATTTGAAAAGATAGTCATAGCTCATTACCCAACTATAAGCATGAACCAACCTTGAATTTCTTGCTTAAAATTTGTTTAAGAATGCCTCTCCTCTAGGTCCTCTTGGCTTTCTTGATTTCCTTCACATTGATAAAAATCCCATTCAATAGGAATTCTAATTGAGAATCCAATCAAAGCATATTCACTAAAATGTTTCAAAAATACTCAAACTCATGTATTTCCTAAGCTTCATGAACTAAAACCCTTCAAAAAATCTAGAAGATTAAGTAAGACCTTACCTTGAATCTTCACCAAATGAAGAGTCTCTTGGCTCTAATAAGAGCTCTTCTCTTCCTCTACCTTTTTCTCTTTTTGAAAAAGCTTAAAATCTCTCCAGAAAGCTTAAAAAAGGTGAACCCTTACTTTTTTTTTCTTTTCTTTTCTCTCCTTCCTCTCTTCTCTACGACACTCTTTTCTTTCTCTCCCTTAATTCACGTTTTTCTTCTTCTCTCAAATGCAAGATGCCAAATCTTCTTCCCTTTTTGCCCTTAATGATTGTAAAATGTCCATTTTACCCTTCCTTATATGCCTTATGGTCTTTATCCTTAAATAAGCTACCAAAAATGCCCTTATACAATGTTACTACCTTAATTCAATTAACCCATGCAATAAAATCCTATTAACTTTGACATAATTACTAACTCTAAAATTTTTATCCATCAAAACTTCATAATTAATTTAATTCATGCTTAACTCAAGAGAAAAAAAAATCCAAGGGGCTAACATTTCTCCCCCTCTTAAAAGAATTTCATCCTCAAAATTCTTACCTAAGTTATCGAAAAGATGTGGATACTTCTCCTTCATGGCTTCTAAGGGCTCCCATGTGGCCTCTTCTACATAATGGTTTCTCCATAGGACTTTGACTATCTGAGCTGTCTTATTCCTGAGGACCTTTTCTTTAGTGTCCAAAATCTCCATTAGAGACTCCTCATAAGTCAAATTATCTCTCAACTGAACCTCAGTGGTCTGAATGATGTGGGAGGGATCGGATCTATATCTCCTCAATATAGAAACATGAAGGACATCATGTATATGTGATAATTCTGGTGGTAGTGCCAATCTACAGGCTAGTGGTCCAATCCTCTTAAGATACTCGTAAGGACCCATATATCTTCAACTCAACTTACCCTTCTTGCCAAACCTCATGACTCCTTTCCAAGGAGATGTCTTAAGGAAAACTTTCTCACCCACTTCGTACTCCATTTCCTTCTAGTGTGTATCAGTATAGCTTTTCTTTCTATCTTGAGCAGCTTTAAGCCTCTGCTTAATTAAATTGAGCTTGTCAACTATCATTTAGAGTAATTGTAGTCCCACTAATCTCCTTTCTCCTTCTTCATTCCAGCATATAGGAGTTCTACATCTCTTCTCATACAGTGCTTCATAATGAGCCATCTGAATGCTCGAATGGTACGAATTATTGTAAACAAATTCGACCAATGGAAAGTACTCATCCCACGCACCTTTGAAATCCATCACACATGCCCTAAGCATTCCTTCAAGGTTTCAAATGGTCCTCTCAGACTGGCCATCTGTTTGAGGATGAAAAGCAGTGCTAAAATGTAACTTGGTCCTCAAAGCTTCTTGTAGACTTTTCCAAAATCTCGAAGGGAACTGAGGGTCTCTGTCAGAAACTATGGGATCTAGAATCCTATATAATCTTACTATCTCATGTATATATTTATTTGTTAGCACATGCAGAGAATCAGTCTGCTTAATTACTAGAAACTGGGTTGACTTCGTCAAACGATCAACAATAACCCATATAGCATCATGCTTCTTACTAGTCTTGGGCAAACCCATCAGAAAATCCAGTCACATTTTGCCACTTCCACTTAGGAATGGACAATGGCCTTAACATGTCTGAAAGTGTCTGGTGTTCAGCCTTGACTTGCTGACACACTAAACACTTACTTGCACATTCTGCTACATCCTTCTTTATACCTTTCTACCATAAATGTTCTTTCAAATCTCTATACATCCTGGTGCTACCTGGGTACATGGCATAAGGCGCATTGTGTGCCTCGTCAAGTATCTGATCCTTTACCTCCTTGACATTCGGAATACAAAGTTTGTTTCCTACAACCATAAGTCCATCATCCCTCATTACCACTTCGGATTTCTTTCCATTCTTAATTTCTTCTTATAGCTTGCTCAATTCTGCATCTTATGCTTGTAACTCCTTAACCTTCTTCTTGAGTATCGGTCTCACTCTGAAATTAGAAATGATGCAATCGAGCTCCTCCTACTTTAAGCTTATTTTCAACTTAGCCATCTCTGTCAACAACGACAAATAAACTGTTTGAACATGGGCTATGGAGGATTTCCTACTCAAGGCATCCACCACTACATTTGCCTTTCTTGGACGGTATTTAATCAACAAGTCATAATCGCTTAGCTACTCCAACCACCTTATCTGTCTCAAATTTAACTCTTTCTGGCTCAATAAGTATTTGAGGCTTTTATGATATGTGAATATCTTCGTCTAAACTCCATATAAATAATGTCTCCAAATTTTCAAGGCAAAAATTAATGTTGCTAATTCTAGATCATGGGTTAGGTAATTCAACTCATAAGGCTTTAGTTTTCGTGAAGTATAAGCTATTAACTTGTCTCCTTGCATCAGCACACAACATAAACCCTTTCTTGAAGCATCACTGTAAACTGTATAATGCTCATCTCCAATAGGCAAAGTCAGGATTGGAGCACTTGTCAATCTGTGCTTAAGCTCTTCGAAGCTCTTCTAGCATTCATCACTCTAGATAAACTTCTAATTCTTCCTCAATAACTTGGTCAGTGGTGCAGCTATCATAGAGAATCCTTCCACAAACCTCATATAATAACCTGCCAGATCTAGAAAACTCCTCACCTCAATGACTAATTTAGGTACATGCCACTTCACCACTACTTCAATTTTCCTCATATCAACATATGCCCTATCCTTCGAAATCACATGTCCAAGGAAGATCACCTCATAAAGTTAAAATTCGCACTTGTTGAACTTAGTATAAAGCTCTTTTTCCCTCAGTGTTTGCAACACTATGCTGAGATGTTCCTCATGTTCCTCTTCACTCTTAGAGTAAACTAGAATTTCATCGATAAATACTATGACAAACTGATCCAGATACTCCATGAAGAACTTATTCATGAGATTCATGAATGCAGCTGGAGCATTAGTTAATCCAAATTGCATGACTAGGAACTTATAATGTAACATCCCGTTACTGTTAGCGAGGATATTTTGGTAATTGGAACAGACTGATAGGTTTCATTGCATTCACTGATTGAGCATGTTACTGGCCTCTAATTATAGAGGAATAGGTTTACTGCATATGTATTTATTCATAGGAACATGCATTCATGATTTTTCGGTACTTAATAATGAGTATGAACTGACTGGACTTACTGGATTGGGATTAAATGAGAAATTAGGAATAATTGGGTTCAAATGACTGATTTGGGATAGTTTTAGTGTAATTGGTAATTTATAGTGGTTTATAGGAGATTTTCGGGAAATTCGGGAGAAAATGCCCGGATCAGAAATATTTGGGTGACTGATAGATTGACTGTATATTACTGAAAGAATTGTCCAATGGCAATGGCAAAATTAGAATTTTGTTGATAGGAAATAAATACGTTGAGCCATTGAAATTTAGAGACTGAAATTTGGACTGAATTGGAGACTTAGGTCTATAAATAGATAGGTTTGAAATTTGGGGGAAAATTTTCTAAGGCATTGTCGAATTCCTCTTTCCCTCTACGGTGATTTCGATTTTCTTCCAACGGTGAGATCCTTTGATTCTTCCCTTATGGTTCCCTCCTAGTATGCTAGGCTAACTTGTTTACTGTTATTGATGAAGGATTGAGAGGCTTTAGAGTGGAGTAATCGTTGATTGGAGGATTTTAGGGTTTTCGGTGGATTTTGAGGGATCTGTAGATTTGAGCTTGATTGGTAAGTTTTAATAGTTTTAATGTTGTTATTGATAGTTTTATGGCATTTATGGCATTTATTATGGTTGATTTGAGTAGTTGGGAGTATTTAATGGTGGGTTTAGGAAGAGAAAATGGCGGAAAAACGATTAGGGAAGAAGAAGTTTGGCCGCATGTCGCGGCGTCTAAAAAAGGGCACGCCACGACGAATCTGCGAGCACGCTTGGCAAGGCTTCTACGTGACGTCATGGCGGAGAAAGTTAGCGCGTGCATGGAGGCGATGTGGGCGTCGCGGTGAAGGGATGAGAGTTGTTCGTCGCAGCGAGCAACCCACTTACGTCGCGGCGAAGGCCGCAAGGTCGCGTCGAAGGGGACTGTTTTGATGGTTTATATTTTGGTTTATTGGGTGTAGACCTCCGATTGAGGTAATTTCAGATTCGTTATGAATTAGGAAAAGGGTCTACAATTGAGGATAATTTAGAATTTGAATTGATTTAAATGACATTGATTTATAGGAATAAGGCCAATTATGGTTCATAGTGTGACCTAAGTATTGAATTGAGACAATTGGAGTTTTAATTGGGATTTTCAATAGAAGTTTCGACCCGATGAATAGGAATTGCTATAGGAATATGAATTGAGGAAAATTGAACTGAATATTAGGATTGAATCAATTATTGTCGATCAATTGAGCGAAGAGTTAGAATTGGGCCTAAGAGTCCAAAATTGGGTTTTAGCACCGGAAATCGTGAACATGCATTGTACATCATTTTACTGAGACATACGCATTACGGAATTGCCTAATTGAGCATCTAGTAATGGGATTGTATTTTTTTTAACTATTATAGAGGCGCCGTTGGATCGTCGTTCCACGGACATTGCTGGAAGTTACAGGTGAGTAACCTAGTTGGTTTCTCAAATTCCTGATTGCTTATATGCTCTGTATGATTACTGGTGTGTTAGGATCGAATTGCATGCTTTTACTATCTTTGGTTGGATCATTTGTATATCTTGAATCGATATCTTGGGCTTTTATAGCCATACTACTGAACAATGCATTGCATGCATAAATGTATGATCAGATAATGGATGTGTCCCAAGTTGCTAATATCACTGAAAAAGAGCCTCGAGCTCTCACACATTACTGACCGGGCCCAGCCCGAGGGGAGAAATCCCTGACGCATCCCCACTGTTTACTGACTGAGCACTTGGGCACAACACTGAATAACTGGAAAAGAGTCACATGTGCATTGCATTCGCATGAATTACTGTTCTGTGATAATTACTGATTACGTGATAGCATGATTTACTGTAAGTTGTTACATATTCTTGTAAATTGTTACGTATCTCGCAAATTGTTATACTATACCGATAATTGAATATTATCGCATAAAGATATATTAAACGGTTATATGATACGCTAATGGAATATCTTGTATTATCTTACCGTACGCTTAGGTGCGTGATGCATGATTTGAGTGAACCATCGATGATGGTTTCTCACTGAGTTCGCAACTCACCCAAAATTGCAACCTATTTTTTAGGATCGATAGAGTAGACCCCTAGCTCCGAAGATAGCCTTTTCCTGCCGTGCAAGTGTGCTGGCAAGAGGAGCGATGGATCATAGGTCGGTCAGTTGGGACTGTTTCTTTTGAGGATGACTTAGGATAGATGCTTGTATCGGTTTCCTTTTGGTTTTGTATGGGGGTGATAGACTTGTCTATTCTGTTAATGGATGATTGTATCGGATGATTATTTTGGATTATTAAATTTTACTTGATTTACATTATGTTATGGTTTTAATTTATTGCGATGCCATGTGGATTTTAATGGAAATGTTACGGTGGTGCACCTTTATCGTGGGATACGTATCGGGCGACCTTCGGTCTCCGATGTGTACTCTACGATGAGGGCGCTTCATTAAGTGGTATCGAGCATAGTTTGGCATCTTTTGGGATTAGTGAAATTGTGGAATTCTTGAAAGGATAGTGGAACTGATCGAAATTTCTTGTCTATTTTAGGTCATCCGTCCTTGGAGATCGAGTGGAACAACCAGCTGACCTGAAATCGGTAGGAGCTAGTAGGAGTCTCCTGCGCCTCATTCGGAAGGTTACCTCCTCGAGTTCCCGAGACGGAACGGAGATATGATCAACTGCGTAAGCAGGGGGCGGTTGACTTCTATGGCAGCACCGACCCTGCGGAGGCTGAGGGATGGCTAGAGAGGACTGAGAGAGTCCTCGACCAGATGGACTGCTACCCGGACGAGCGTTTCGACTACGCGGTTTCCCTGCTACAGGGTTCTGCATATCAGTGGTGGAAGACTGTTCCGGGCAGTACCACCAGGCCCTGCACACTGACATGGGATGACTTTCTGAGGGCTTTCAAGGACAACTTCATGCCCAAGATTTATCTGGAAATGAAGTTACAGGAGTTCCTAGAGCTGAGACAGGGACAGTTGACCGTGGCCGACTATGAGGTGCGGTTCAACGAGTTAGTGGTTTATGCTTCTTCATTGGTGGCTCTTGAGGTGACAGTGTCGGCGTTTGAGGGCGGAGTCAATCTGGAGATCTGCACTTATTGGCTAGATCCGATATGGGAAATTTCATAGAGTTGAAATTGCGGCGATGAGGATAAGCATTTCTTGAGATAGCGTATGGTCGAGGCGGTCGGGGACGGATTAAGAGACCTAGTGATAGCTGTGGCACATCTTGGCGAGAGTACAAGAAGCGTCGAGTAGGCCCTTGGTCGCGCAGAGGGCTAAACAGACCGGTCATAGGCGAGAGACAGCTTTACCAGGCGGTAGTGGTGGCGGCGAGTGTCGAGTTTCGGGCGATCTGCTCCTTATATGAGCATTGTGGCAAGAGACACGGTGGAGAGTGTCGATGGCTATCCGAGCTGCTTGAGGTGTGGTTCGATGGACCACCAGTAAGGAATCGCCTGAGATCGTGGGAGCCCGATGTCTGTATGACCGGAAGATCTGGTAGCAATACCACGGTCTGTGAGCCGTGGTGGTGGATCCGGATGGAGGCCAAGGCCGAGGTCGGTCGAGGTCGAAGAGAGGATCGGCGAGGTCGAGGATCTGAGTGGCAGACAACGATCTCGAGCCGGGGTTTATGCCATGACTCGGTAGGAGGCCCAGGATTCCCCGGATGCTGTTGCGGGTATGCTTCTGATTTCTGGTTTCGAAGCATATGCATTGTTAGATCCTGGATCCACCCATTCTTTCATTGCACCGCATTTAGCATGCGGGCTGCATGGGGATAGAGAGAGGTTACAGATATAGGTTAGAGGTGAGTACACCTCTAGGTAGTACTACCGTATAGGGAGGTAGATGTAATATTTGGGATGGATGATTGATTGCAAGATAAGGGCTATTATGGATGCTGTTTCACTAGGGAGGTTGTGAGGCCATCGGCTCACGTAATGGATCTTGAGTCGATCGGATGATTATAATCAAGAATTTAGCAATGAAAGGATAGACTAGAAATAAATTTTAAATAAATGAAAAGTCGTTATTGGAGACTGAGTCTATTGGAAACCCAAGTGTGAGAGATAGAATTTATTCTTGAGAAAATATGCATTGTGTTATCGTAATCTAATCCGACTGTAAGAGGATTCTTGAACTATAAGGAGAAATTAGTCATGAAATTGAGGGATTATTGGTTCACAAAATTTTATGTAAATGTTTAGGAAGTACTAAGTTGATATGAGGAATACGGAGAAAATAGTGTAAAGGAACTTGTGGCGAATATGATATTTAGAAATTGAGAAATCATGAGAGAAATTTTCAATTCGAGTATTAATCGTATCGTTGTAAATTCAGAGACTTTGTAATACTTATTGGCGTGTCCCAATGAAGGTTATGATGCAACTGTTGAAATGGTGTAAAGTAGTTTTACGTGCATAGGGATAAGTATAATCTTTTGGGTGTATTATAATTGATATTTGGAATTTATTGTGTGGATATTGTTCTGAAAGCTTGGATATCTTGGTTGGGATAGAAACATTTCAGATATGTCTATGAATAAGCAAATTGATAGCGATCAAGGTAATAGTGAAATTGAAGGAATTGAAAAGGATTATGTGGTTGAGGTCTTAAAATTTAGCTAGTGGTGCAATATAATGTACTGAATAGAAAATGCAATGGCAAAGGATCTTTATTTGGGCGTTAAGGCTATTAAACCTAGTATAATATCGAGTGCGATTGTCGATCTATCAAGGAGGTAAAAAGGAATGTATCATTATTAGTTATAGAATTAGGATCAAGTGTGTATAGAAAGGACTGACAAAGCAAATTGGGGATTTAGAAATTGCAGACCTTATTGAGAAATTCAAATGGGATTCAACTTTTGAGGAAACGATATTTATGACTGCATTGTGAAGTATGTGTTTACCCACCAAAGAAACCGTTAGAGAAATCTCTAGGAATCATCAAAGTGTTGTGTTTCATGAGTGTATAGAAAGAGTAATTGAAGATATAGAGTGTGGAATCGAATAGTTTTCGTGGGGATAACTAATCGGCGTGGATTCTTGAGGCAAAAGTGAGACTGATATTCGTAGAGTCCGTTGAGATTGAGGTATTATTATGGTGTTACCATTCGAACAGTGCATAAGGAGTCGTTGACCCCTACATTAGAGTGAACAAGGCCTGAATATAGTCGAAGACTATGATTGATTTAGTGAATGATGATAAGTGGAATGAATCGAAAAAGGGTTGAGCGATCCAAGTTAATGACAATGAGTCGAATCGATTAGGATCGCGGTTATGAGAATCATGATGAAATTAGTGTTTTAACACTAAAGAGATGTAATCTGATAAGTAAATCAATGAAATATTTCGAAGTGTGTAGCATTGGCCAAATGTATAAAGGGAGATATAGGTATATAAGGAAACTAAATTCGTTACTAAATGGCCTCTATGTGGCCGTCGTGTAAATAGATTGGTAAAGTGGGTTAAAATCTTAAAGATGACTCTGATTTACTGAGTGTTTATGGATCGGATTAATAAACAGTGTTAAGATCGATAAATGTGTTTACGGTACGAATGTGAGGATTTGCGAATAATAAAAGGAAATGAGTAAGAATCAGAATAGATAGGAGCGGATTAATTCCCTGTCTTCCTGATCAATTGTATGTGAAATTTCGAGGACGAAATTTTTATTAGGAGGGGTGAATTGTAACATCCCGTTACTGCTAGCGATGATATTTTGGTAATTGGAACATACTGATAAGTTTCATTGCATTCACTGATTGAGCATGTTACTGGCCTCTAATTATAGCGGAACAGGTTTACTGCATATGCATTTATTCATAGGAACATACATTCATGATTTTTCGGTACTTAATTATGAGTATGGTATTTGGACTTCTTGGATTGGGATTAAATGAAATTAGGAATAATTGGGTTCAAATGACTGATTTGGGATAGTTTTAGTGTAATTGGTAATTTATAGTGGTTTATAGGAGATTTTTGGGAAATTACGGCGAAAATGCCCGAATCGGAAATATTTGGGTGTTGATTGATTTGTATATTCTTGAAAGAAGCGTCGAATGGCAATGGCAAGATTAAATTTTGTTGATAGGAAATAAATCGTTGAGCCATTGAAATTTAGAGACTGAAATTTGGACTGAATTGGAGACTTAGGTCTATAAATAGATAGGTTTGAAATTTGGGGGAAAATTTTCTAAGGCATTGTCGAATTCCTCTTTCCCTCTACGGTGATTTCGATTTTCTTCCAACGATGAGATCCTTTTATTCTTCCCTTATGGTTCGCTCTAGTATGCTAGGCTAACTTGTTCTTGTTATTGATGAAGGATTGAGAGGCTTTAGAGTGGAGTAATCGTTGATTGGAGGATTTTAGGGTTTCGGTGGATTTTGAGGATCTGTAGATTTGAGTTTGATTGGTAAGTTTTAATATTTTTAATGTTGTTATTGATAGTTTTATGGAATTTATGACATTTATTATGGTTGATTTGAGTGGTTGGGAGTGTTTAATGGTGGGTTTAGGAAGAAAATGGCGGAAAACGATTGGGGAAGAAGAAGTTTGGCCGACGTCGCGGTGTCTAAAAGGACACGCTACGAGGAATCGAAACAGCTGCTTGTGGCGAAATTCTACGTGACGTCGCGGCGAACGGGAGAAAGTTGCGCCACGGTGAGGCGACGTGTGGGCGTCGCGACGAAGGGATGAGAGTTGTTCGTCGCGGCGAGCAATTCTCACGCCACAAGCAACCCGCATACGTCATGCATGAAGGGACTGTTTTGATGGTTTATATTTTGGTTTATTGGGTGTAGACCTCCGATTGAGGTAATTCCAGATTCGTTATGAATTAGGGAAAGAGGTCTACAATTGAGGATAATTTTGGGAATTTGAATTGATTTAAATGACATTGATTTATAGGGAATAAGGCCAATTATGGTTCATAGTGTGACCTAAGTATTGAATTGAGACAATTGGAGTTTTAATTGGGATTTTCAATAGAGGTTTCGACCCGATGAATAGGGAATTGTTATAGGGAATATGAATTGAGGAAAAATTGAACTGAATATTAGGATTAAATCAATTATTGTCGATCAATTGAGCGAAGAGTTAGAATTGGGCCTAAGAGTCCAAAATTGGGTTTTAGCACCGAAAATCGTGAACATGCATTGTACATCATTTCTTGAGACATCGCATTCTGGGCGCCTAATTGAGCATCTAGTAATGGGATTGTATTTTTTTTTTACTGTTATAGAGGCGTCGTTGGATCATCGTTCCACGGACATTGCTGGAACTTCCAGGCAGTAGCTCGGAAGTTACAAGTGAGTAACCTAGTTGGTTTCTCAAATTCCTGATTGCTTATATGCTCTGTATGATTACTGGTGTGTTAGGATCGAATTGCATTCTTTTCTTGTCTTGGATCGGATCATGATGATCTTGGGAGGCGATATATTGGGCTTTTATAGCCATACTACTGAACACTGCATTGCATGCATAAATGCATGATCAGATAATGGATGTGTCCCAAGTTGCTAATATCACTGAAAAGAGCCTCGAGCTCTCACATCGCATCTTGACCGGGGCCTAGCCCGAGGGAGAAATCTCGACAGCGTCCCCACATTATATCTTGTTGAGCATTGGGCACAACATCGAATAACGGAAAAGAGTCACATGTGCATTGCATTCGCATGAATTCGCTACGTGATAATTCGATTACGTGATAGCATGATTTCATGTAAGTTGTTACATATTATCGTAAATTGTTACGTAATCTTTGCAATTATTATACTATACCGATAATTGAATATTCATGCGATTATCATGGCGGTTATATGATACTTGCTAATGGAATAATACTATATTATCTTTATGCTGGTGCGTGTAATGCATGATTTAGTGAACCATCGATGATGGTTTCTTCTTGAGTTCATAACTTACCCAAAATTGCAACCTATTTTTCAAGATCGATAGAGTAGACCCTAGCTCGGAGATAGCCTTTTCTGCCCGTGCGAGTGTCTTTGGCAAGAGGAGTGATGGATCACAGTCGATCATTGGGGCGGTTTCTTTTGAGGATGACTTAGGATAGATGCTTGTATCGGTTTCTTTTTGGTTTTATGCGGGGGTGATAGACTTGTCTATTACATTAATGGATGATTGTACGGATGATTATTTTGGATTATTAAATTTCTGATTTACGTTATGTTATAGTTTTAATTTATTGCGATGCCATGTGGATTTTAATGGAAATGTTACGGTGGTGCACCTTTATCGTGGGATACGTATCGGAGCGACCTTCGGGTTTTCCGATGTGTACCCTACGTGAGGGGGCGCTACATATAATGCCCATAACGAGTCCTAAAGGCTGTCTTATTTACATCAGACTCCCTAATCTTAAGCTGAAGATAACCTGACCTGAGATCAATTTTAGAAAAGACCCTTACCCCCTGCAACTAATCAAACAAGTCATTAATTCGTGGTAGAGGATACTTGTTCTTAATAGTCACCTTATTGAGTCTGCGGTAGTCAATACATATCCTTCATGTTCCATCCTTCTTTTTAACAAACAGAATTGACACTCCCTATAATGACAAAATCGACCTTATGTATCCTATTGGGACCCGATCTCGGAACCGGACCCCAACCAAAAAACGAATCAAAAGCTTTTCGAAACGAACACAAATCGAAAAACAAACAAACAAACCAAAAGCGTTGATCGGATCGAAGGTCATCAATCGGAAACATAATCACAGATCTGAAAGCGAATCGAAACAGAAAATGAAAAGAACGGATCAAAAACAAGACGAATAACAAAGAGCGAAAGCATAATCGAAGGAACGGATCCTAAACTTGATAGCGAAATCGAAGGAATCGAAAACGAAACAAATATCCGACATCCACGAACAAAAATTGTAGAAAATCGTCGCGTTGCATTGGAAACCCTAAGACTAAAACAATCCGAAATCCGGTATAAATTTTTTTTATCATAACATTCCTTTTTCTCTTTATTCAATCTTATTTAAAATCCCTTTTCGATATTTCATCCTCATATTATTCAATCTTATACAAATCAAACAAAACCATACAATTTCTCATAATTTTCTTTTATCTTAACAAAACTTATTCTAATTCCAATTCTCATTCCTTGCTATCAAAATTTTAGCAGCATAAGCTGCATTTTAACTAACCCAAACCTACAAGGTGTTCAAAATACACTTCTATATTCTCACATAATAGCTAGTATCATCGGACTCCCCGTTCGGAATCCAACACAAACGCAATCCTATATCTACATCTCCATATCCAAAACACATTATACAAATCCAATTCCTATTAATTTCTCAACTCAATATACAAATCCATAATTTACTTACATAATCCAATTTCATAATCATACATAAACTCAATTCTCTACATGAAATACATCGATTATCGCATATCCATACTTTATACACAAACTCAATTCCAAACATAAATTCATAATTTCTTTACATTCAAATTTCTCAAAATACAAAGAAAAAAAATGAAGGACATCTTGACTTTCCTTCATCCAATCTCACCTTCAATACACGGAGATGGGGATGAAAGGGTGAGCTAGACAACTCGTGGATAACATATTTATACTTGAAAAATAAGCAAAAATCATTTATGAAAACATTTGCCATTTAGCAAAATTTTCAAAACTTATTTCCTAAACCTTTCCACTTTTCAAATCATTTATACTGAAATTTTTAGTCTTTTCACAATTTTAAACTTCAAATTTTCATTTCGTGAAATTTCAAAACTTTTCAAAATTCACAAATATAGTCAAAAACATGAATGCAAGCAAATATAAATGCATCACATCATAAAGAAATCAAAAATCACATAACATTTCAGAATGGTTTGGTTTCGGTCCAAGCGGACGCGTCTTGCCTGAACCGTAACTTATGGAGTGCGAAATTGGAACTCTAGGGCCACTAGCGGGCAGGTGGGAAAAGCCTTTTAAAAATCTAGACCAGTGCACTGACTCTAACTTATGGGATCTAACCAAACCCACATAACACATATCATACTCGAAAATCAAATTTTCCGAAGGCACATTTCAAAACTTAGTTTTCATGTCGCGTCATATCAAACAAATTTCATTCATAATTTTTCCTAAATTTCAAAATTCACATAACAGTCAAATTCATATATCAAAAGTCAATCATAATTCACACAAATTCATACATCAAGTGCACAATCATTTCCAACCAAGGAATGCCATAATTTTTTTCATAATTTGTCAATTCAATCATAAATAAAGAATTTCATAAATTTTATCACTTTATCAAAATCATCAAAATCATTTTAAAACAATAACTTTAATCATTGAAATCATAATGTCAAGCATTAATCATAATTTTCAAACATATACAAAACCATTTTGCTTTCTTGATTTTCAAAATCACCAAAATTGACCTATAATTCAAAATTCATATATCAAAATGCACAATCATAATTTCCAAACAAATTTCTTTCATAAATTCCACCATTGCAAAATCCATAACCATTTTTCAAGCATTCAAATCCAAAGAGTTTTAAACCTCAAAGTCAAAGAATACATCAATTTCTCATTCAAAACTAAGAAAGTAACAATTGTATCTATTTTATCAAAATCATCCCAACAATTGTAGCAAATATTTTAAACATTAACATAAACCATACTTTATAAACAATTTCAAAAGCTATGAATTTAATCATTCGGAAGTCAAAATTTTCCAACATTTTTATAAACAATTGTTTATAAACAATTCCAAAAACAAGAATTTAATCATTAGAAAAGCAAAATTTTCAAACATTTACCTAAACAATGTTCTATAAACAATTCCAAAAGTATTAGGAATCATAATTTTTAAAACATTTACATAGGCGATATTTTATAAACAATTTCAAAAGTATTAGAAAATCATAAATTGTTTTAAACATTTACATAAACGATATTTTATAAACAATTTCAAAAGTATTGAAAATCATAAAATTTTTAAAACATTAACATAAGCGATATTTTATAAACAATTTCAAAAGTATTGAAATCATAAAATTTTAAACATTAACATAAGCGATATTTTATAAACAATTTCAAAAGTATTCAAAATCATAATTTTTTCAAACATTTACATACACAATGTTTTATAAACATTTTACTTCTTGATTTTTATTTTGAAATCATTTAATTAGCTTATAAATCAAAACATAAACATATTTAATCATTCGAAAATAATTTTTTCCCAAAATCATAGGCGATAAAATTAAGTAAATTCTTTCTTTCTTGATTTTTCAAAAATATAAACAATATTTTTTTCAAAACTTTTATCTTCTTGCTTTTTGAAACACATAATTCAATTCTCAATAAATCAAACACAATGAAATCAAACAATTTATTCCAAATCAATAAATTTAATCTTAAACAATTTTAGCAATTTCTTAAATCATTTCAAACCAATAAATTTAATCATAAGCAATTTTAACTATATACATCAAATCATTAAAAAAGCATATAACAATTACATCATTTAATCAAATCCTCCCAAACAAGGATAACAATATTTACAAACATTAGAAAAACAATGAATTTAACAATTAAGTAAATCATTCCCAAAATCAATTAATTTAAATCATTGAAAACAATAATTATAAACATTTATACTTTCTTGAATCTTGAAATCATACAATTAACTTATAATTCAATATATAAATATATTACCCATCTCGAAATGATGCTAGAAGCTTATCCAAATCGTCAATTTGTCCATAGCTTCCTTTGTTCTTCCAATTTAAAATTACCTAAACATATCCACCCAAAATTTAATATCATCAATCCCATAATCTTCAAAATTGCTATCAGATTTCACAAACCCATACTATTATCCATGATTCTAAACCAATAATTCACTAAAAACTTGAAGATTGAAAATTTCTCTTACCTTCAACCTTCACAGATTTCGTATTTTCTTGGCTTCTATAGCAAGCTTTCATCATCCTCCCTTCTTTTTCCCTTGGATCAACTCAAAACTCATGCTTGAAAGACCCAAAATTGAAACCATAGCCATCGTTTTCTCCTTCCCCTTTTCTCTCATCCGAACTACTCTTCTCTCTACTTCTTTTGTTTCTATTTAATCTCCAAATTTCGTAGCTTTCTCTCCTCTTAAACGGCAATGACTTATTTTATTCACTTAAAGGTTTATAAATGACCACATTACCCTTATTAATAAGCCTACTAACTTAATTCCTTAAGTAGACTTCCAAAATTGCCCTTCATTTAGCCTTTAAAAACTGACATCTTGCCTCCTGATTTTGAGCAGGTAAATGACATAATTTGGTAACACTTCTTTCTAGAGAAATGTTCCTCCTTATCTTAATTTCATAATGACACCAAAATCATTTAATTTGGATCAGTATACCAAAAGTTATGCTCCAACCAGTATGTCTTATGTTAAATCATTTTCCAGCACATTATTTCCATCCAAAAATTGACATTCTTGAGGCAAAATAAAATTGAGTCATAGGCTTACAAATCATATGAAGAAATGAAATTTCAATTTAGCCCATAAGACTTTCAATTTTTGACTTGAAGTTCAGATTCGTGTGCAGTCTTGGATTAGAGAAATTTGAACGTATTAGCATTTATTATAAAAACGGTAATATGCCTATTAACTCAATTATTAAGGAATCACCTACCTTAAATCCTTTGGCTTGGAGGTTGGTCAATTGGCTATTCTTCTAACTCCAAATGCCTCACTTCACCTTCATTAAGCATAAATAACCCATAAGCATAAGAGATAGCAAAATTGGAACGCTTTTATCAATGTGATCTTGTTTGAAAATAAATAAATGTATAATGGTTTTTTTTGTTTATTTCCTCGGTTATTAAGTTATTACCCATGGAGCTGTTGACCTCAACCCCCATTTCTCCTCCACAGGTGTCGAGCGAGAAACCGAGTCACTGCATCGGGATTGAGGCATTACTCCGATGCATTTTGCTTTTAAAGTCGTATTTGAGAAAACAAAGCTTTAGATAGCATTTTGGACAATTGATGTTTTTGTCTTTTGTTCTTTGATACTTTGGATGTATTCGGGCTAAAATGCCCTCTAAAGCTTTGTATAATATATACCTTCCTTGTAAATGAAAAAGCATTGGGTTTTAATGTATCTTTTGTGTATATTGCTCAAAAAGTATTGTTGTATGCTTTGAGCATGATTAGAAAAGTAAGATTGTGTTTCTTTATAGTTTGGAATTGAATAGATGTTTAGGAGTGCATATGCTTCCACTAGAATTGTGTTGGGATGTATATTTGGATTGGATTATGCTGTGGAAGATTGGAGATTGAGTTTTTGTGCAGGTAATGGAGATGGATTGAAGATTTGGCTAGTTACATTTTTAGAGGAGGCGCTGTCCAATTTTTATTAAAATGGACAGAAACTTCGCTTAGGTTTTAGATCCTCTTAGAGCTTGAATTGAATTAAGAGGTCTTCTTAAAGATTGTAGTGCATGTTTAGAGCTTTCCAATGATATATAATTTTTCACATTTGGACTTATAATGAAGAAGTTAGAAGGGTTGAAAATTTTCAGTTATTGTTGATGGAAGTTAAAATTGTGCAGTACTTTTGGAAGGGTTTTTCACCCCCTTAGAGTCTGTTTTGGTTTTTGCTCTCTTCATAGAAAATGTAGCTTATCTTTTCCTATTTCTATTGATGTATAATATGAAATTATTGGAGTTAAGAATAAAAAGTTATGAGGTTGAGAAGATGACAATTACTGTTCATTTGGGTAAAGTTACTGTTCCATTGGTTTTCATATAGGCAGTAACTTTGAGAGTATTTTTACCTCCTTAAATGACTGAATTGATTTTTGCTCCCTTCATGAAATTTGTAGATCATATCTTTATCTTTCCAATGAGATAAAATGTGACATTTTTAGGCTTTTGTGCTCAAAGATATAAATTTTCAAACTTTTGGCATTATTTAGGATAAATTCTTTTTGGGAAGAAAATTTGAATCCAGTTTTGACCCCCTAAATGGCCGAATTAGTTTTTAAGTCCTTCTAGGAAGTTGCAGAGCTTCCTTTTATATTTTTATTGATACCAAAATTGCAAAATTTGGATTTCAGGGTGAAGAGTTATTAAATTTCAAAGTTAGAGACGTTTTCATTAGTTTTTTTTTTAAATTATATATATATACTTGCCTAAGCTTTTCTGAAAAGTCTCGGATCATGAGGACTTCCTCGCTTTTCAAGATCTTGACGAAAAAATTGATTTAATTTTTTTTAATTTATTCTATTTTCTGATTATTCTATTTTGATAAATTAAACCTCTCCCAATAATTTCTTTGTATTTCTTCCGTTTGACCTCCGATTTTCACGATTCTCGAAGCGTTAGTTCTCAAAAAACAATTTCTACCCATTTTTGGTAAAATTAGAGCTTTCAGGTTTTAGTGGGGATTTACGAATGATATCAAAGATAGTTGATTATGTGATGGTATTGAATATAATTCCATTTTTTGGGCAATTTTGCGATCTATAGAGATCCGATTGAGGAGATTTTTGATTCTATTTGACCTAGAGACATGGAATTTCATTTTAGCTTAGGAATTGGATTTAATTGTGGGCCCTAAGCAGATCAATTTTTATTGGAGGAAAATTATGGTGAATTTATCAAGATTTTTTTTGGATGATTAAAATAAGTCTATTTAAAGTTTAAGTGCCTGGTGAGGAATCCCTCCCTCGTGGGATGCGCGTCCAGATATCACGCAGGACGTCGGATATGTGTCTCACCGGGGAGGGGTTCCAACATATCCCTTCTCTAATAATTCTTCCAATTGTTCCTTTAGTTCCTTTAGTTCAGCTGGAGCCATTCTATACGGTGATATAAAAATGGGTGCAGTACTAGGAATCAAGTCGATGGCAAATTCAATTTCCTTCACCGGTAGCAAACCAGGTAAGTCTTCTAGAAACATGTCTAGAAATTCCCTCACAATCAAAAAATCCTCTAACTTCCCTTCATTCACACACAGTTTTCATCATCTTGTTAGCTAGCAAAGCTGAAACAACCCTGGGTGGTGGTGTTCTTCGGTCTCCCTCTAAAAATTACCTTCTCATCATTTCCAAGATCAAACTCTACCTCCTTAAGGCTACAATCTAACTTTGCACAATATTTCTCCATGATGTCCATTCCTAGTATCACATCTAGGCCCTTCAAATCTAGGGGAATTAAGTCCACTACCAGTCTAGCACCGTCAAGAAAAAGTTTACAGTCTCTACATGCTTGACTTATTATTAACCTTCTCCCTAAGGGACTGCTAACAATCAATGGACTATCCAATGGCACCAGAATAACATCATGTATAATCATGCTTGTAGAAACAAATGAATGCGTGGAGCCAGAATCAATCGAGACATATACTTCAGAATTAAATAACTGAGCTATACCTATGACAACTTCAGGTGTGACTTCAGCTTCCTCTCTGTTCATGGCAAACACCTTTTCCTATGCCTGATCTCGTGGACTTCCTAAAGAAGTAGCCTTCCTTGCTACTCCAGAATTGACCACCTCAGTGACTGTCCTGGTTCCTACTGCTTCAACTCTCTTTGGGGCTTGCATGTAACACCCCACTCTCGCGTGACCCGAACCCGATATCGTTGGCAATATTCGAGTCCGTGCCCCGCGAGGGTGGCGTACTACATCAGTCGGTCAAAACTCAGTATACAATTTTTTCGCGGAAAAGACGAAGAATGTCTGAGCCCACATCGAAATACACATTTTCAGTTTCAGCGATAAACATTTTCGTTATTACAATCATTCAACAATAAGTTACAATCATTTAATGTACAAAGAGCCATAACTAAATTGGGCTCATTACAGATACAAGCATCCTTGATGAAAGTTCAAAATACAATTATGCGACACTAAAGCGGATACTAACCGATCCCGACCTCTATCCTTCACTTGTCTCATGAGACATACTCCGTATCAACCGGGTATTCTTGAAGACCTAAAAATAGATGCAATTTTGGGTGAGTTTTGCGAACTCGGTGAGAAACCATCATTGATGGTTCACTCAACTCATGCATATTCACACAATTCACAAGATATCACAAATTTATCCCTTTCGAAATATCACTTGTACTAGCATTTCACAATTATAGGCATTTTGCTTTTAACACCATTCACATTTAATCATTCATATATGCAATGCATATGTGACCCTTTCCATTTCCATTTTATTGTTGTGACGGTGCTTTGAAGCTGTCCCGATGGACGGACACGTGCGTTGAGCTTGTGGCTCTGAATACGTTAGGCGTGATATGCCTTGATACGGTGAGCGATGGCTCTATGTCGTTGGGCTTGAAGCCCCGATGTGTTGAGCTTAAAGCTCGAAATCGTTATTTGCTCGGTCCACAACTGCCATTATCGATCATGCCTTTATGCATGAATGCACATGTCCCAATTTACATTTTACGATCGGTTTACATTTCGTGTCCCATTTCCCATTACTTGGACCTTGATCCGGTATTCGATCATAAATATTTTCACATAATTTCATTGAAGCATTTACAAGCAGTACACACAAATAGCACTTGATATCATATTCCAATAATTGGACGCTGTGGTCGAAATCAATCAAATCAAACACATAAACCCTCCATTATCTCCACATGGCATAAGCGTGTAATATTAACACGTAAAGGTTGAGGAACCAACTAGGTTACTCACCTATACTTCTGAACCAAAATCTGGAAGTCTCAGTGACGTCGGTGGACCGACGCTCCAAGCTTGACTCTATAATAGTGACAGTAAATAAACATTATCAATTGTTCAATCAGAACTATTTCAGAATGCACATGTTACACTTAGAAGGTGCACAATGCATGTTCATGATATTCCCGGCCCTATCCCTTTTTTTCAATCAGAAAAATCCGTCTAAAAATTAAAAATCTAATGGCGCTGACGGTGGGCAATTCGGACCTCTATAGGTCCCCAATTAAATAAAACAGTGATGAAATACCCATTTCCCGGAAACCCGTCAATTTCCAGTCCAAAAATTCCCAATTTCCCATGAAATGAAATTCAATGTCTCACGAATCCGATGCCTCAAGAATCAGGTCAATCGGACGTCGGACGGAAAAGTTATGAGCAAAAGAATGGAAAAAGGTCAGTACAAGTCGACTTATCTGAGAATACAAGTCGACTTACTCTACTGTGCATGAATAAGTCGACTTACTGAAGATACAAGTCGACTTACATTACTCCCGTAACAGATCTGGAAAACTTTCTCCAACATGCCAACTTCCACAGGGCATAACTCCCTACTCCGAACTCCAAATTGGACAAACTTGGTATCTATTTTATAGAGAAAAGAGAGCTCTACAAGTTTCATGAAGGACACAAAAGCCACTTTCACCTCTAAGGGTATCAAAAATGCAATCAAAGTTACTGCCCTCACAATGCCTCTCAAAACAGTGCAACATTTGTCAAAACAGTGCAACAGTTTATAAAATCCGTAACTTTCCAGTTCTTTAGTCAAAAATTACACAATAAATATGCTCAAAAATATCCCAATGTTATCAACAACTTTCATGAACAACCCAAAATCAAAATCAATTGTTAGCTAGGTCAAATAATTCAATCAATGATGTTGCCCCAGAAATCACCCAATCTGGACAGTAATGTTCTATCAAGCATAACTCCCTGTACACAAGTCAAAAAAATCACTACCTTATATCATTGGAAAGATAAAACCACATACTTCAAGTTTCATGAAGAGCTTAAGATCCAATTCCATCTCTAACCAATTCAAAACTGTTATGTAAGTTTCTGCCATGATCAGCAGTTAACACCTTTATGCAGGTTCAAGTTTTGAAAACTCATAACTCCCAAATCTGATCTCCAAAAATTACATGCTATATACCATTTTCAAGATAAATGTTTCCTCTAAAACTCTTCAGAAGATCACCAATTCAGTTCACATAAATTACTAAAATTGCTCCAAGTCATAATGTGTACCAAATTTGACATTCCAGCTAGGTTTCATTCAATGCATGAAAACAGCCAACAATCATCAGTCCATAACTCCTCATATACATATCTAAAAATTGAAAAATAAGTGGAATTGGAAAGGTAACTTAATAGGTTTCAACTTCCATTTAGTCCATTTATCCTAATTCCTTCTCAAGTAATTTATAAAATTAGCAAATCTATAAGGTATGATTTGGGTAATGTTCATTCCAGTCAATAGCAGTAACCTTCCATGCAAAAATTCACCATCTTAAAGCTAATATTGGACAACACCTATTTCACACAAAATGTAGCTAACATCCCAAAGTTTAAGTGGCCACAAACCTTACCTCATTTTCATTCCTACACAATGAGTTATGCTCACAACAACCTGACAATTGGTTAAAACCACTAAATTTCCAGCTTTGGTTCAACCTTAGTTTCTATCACTTCTAATACCAATTCCACATGTATAAGCATCCTAATCACACAAGAATTGAGCCAAAGATCATCATAAATCATGATTAATGACCAATACATACCAATCAATGCATTTAGTTACCAAAATAGGAACATAAATACAACCACTTACCTAAACAAGTTCCAAGCTTTAATTCTTCCATTTTCTCACCTTTCTCACCATCTCACCAATTCCTTCACCCATCTATCACACACGGCACATCATCTTGGGGAGGGTGGAAGACTTAGCTTATTTCTACAAGGGAGCACTTAAAGTAGGAGAAAGGGTAGAAATTTACCATAATAAATGAAGAAAATCAAGGAGGAAGAAGAGGGTGGAAGATTTTGGATGAGGGAGAGAGCAAGACACCCCTTTTTTATTGTTTGTTTTTTTTTTCAACTAGCTTTGATGTGTGTGTCGTGAATGGGAGATACAAAGTAGGAAGACAAGGAGCATTAATTGGGTGGAAGAGTGTCATGACATGTGTCATGACACTTGGCACCAAATTAAAATTTCCAAGAATCCAAGAAACCCTTTAAATAAAAGACCTAATAAAATAGCATCGGTTCTAATTAAAATTTCAAAATCATCTGCCCCAATTTTCAATGCCATTAGACAGAAATTTTTGGTACCAAAAATCAATCGGTTCAACGCATGGCGATTTTTCTGGTCCGGAAAATTTTCCCTGAAAAATTCCAAAAAAAATCTTAAAAATCCCTTAAAATATAAAACATTCAATGACCCACTCAGAATAATTTTTCAAACCCAATAGCTACGTTAATCACAATAAAATTCTATTTAGGCCCAATACCGGGAAATAATCATGAATGCATGTACAGTTATTACATGTGCACAATTTCATTGTTTAACCAATATCAATATGCATAACATTTTCCAATTAGTCATAATCATTCTCGACCTTTGCCAAATTACTATTTTACCCTTCCTGTCGGGGGTGGGATGTTACATTGCATCTACAACCCATCATGCCTCAATGTCTAGGGACATTCCCTAACCATATGGCCCATCTCTCCACATCAAAAATATGCTCCAAGTAACTTGAAGCACTCTCCTCTGTGAAATTTCCCACAATGCTCACACTGGAGGTTTGTATAGCTACTTCTCTCCATCCTTCTATTTCCTCCTACAATTAAGGCTTTTACTGAAGCTGCCTTGACTTGTTTGTTCTTGGCGGAGCCACTACTTCCCACTTCACTCTGTGAGTTGAAACAACTCACATTTCTCTCAAGAATTGGAGCACTCATTCCCTTCTTGGAAGATTGTTCCTGGTTCTTCCTCTTCGTGGTCACTTCATTCTTTATGTTCTCAAGTTTTTCCTAGAGTGCAGCATCTACCAACTGCTAGTAGTCACAAAAATTGTGGATCAAGACTTTCTCCTTGATCCCCAAATGAAGGCCTCCCTCAAACTTGAGGTACTTATCCTCCTTGTTCGTAACAATGTTGGTCGCATTCCGTGAGAGTTGGGTGAACTTCAACTAATACTCACTCACACTCATATCCCTCTGTGTGAGATTAAAAAACTCCCTGGCCTTCTCTTGTACATAAACCCCCAAGAGGTACTTCTTCCTGAATACTTCCATAAAGTCTCTCCATGACAATACCAAAGGCATAACTTGACTGTGGGGCACTGATTCCCAAGTGCATCCCTTGTAGCAAGCTCACTATATAATCTAGTTTCTCTTCATCAGAGAACTTCATCTAAAGCAGGACTCTCTCAGTCCTCTTCAACCATACTTCAGCCTCTTCTGGATTTGTAGTACTATTAAAATCTACAACTTCATATTTATAGAGCTTATCATACTGCCCACTCCTTTTTACTAGAGTTTACACCGGTACTTATGACCCTCGGCCCATAGCATAAGTGAAAGCTTGAGCAAAGGCTTGAAATAATCGCGGATCTATGGTAGACATAGGAGGAGGAGGTTATGGGATTTCATGTTGCACACTAGGTGCTTCAGAATCAAGAGCAGAATGTGTCCCCGCATCTTGTGGGATGTAAAATTCATACGTGCTTTGCAAAAGCAAGATCGAGTCATGGCTTCTCGAGTTCTCTTCCGAGGCGGCATAATGCCTCCTTCAATTTAAAACCATATAAAAACTTTTAGTTCATGTTTCATGTAAAACAACTTCAAATCATATGAAACAAAAAATTTCAAATCCAGTGAAACAATTAAAAAACAACACATGTTATTCATTCAAAAAATTGCTTATTCATTTTGTATTGTAAAACTATCCATTTCATGCCAAGGATACCCCTAAACCTAGTCCTACACTTGGACCTAAACCTAGTCGTTTTGATATCATAAGTGTTGGACACCCTGCCCTGGCAAGACATGTGCCCAATGTGCTAAGTGACATTTGAACACACATCCCACAAGGGTGGCATGCTCACACCAGTCAATCACAAAAATCAAACTCATTCCTTCAACTTCAAAATAGAATTTAGAAATCTTCATATTAGAATTATAAAATGAATTCTTCAGAACCATTGTAGCTTAATGTGTATAGTTTATTTTGAATTAAGAATCATCTCATTCGGAGCTCTACAAATCAAAATATCACTAAAATATTGAAGTATATTTAGTACAATATCCAATTCATACTCTTCAAACATATTTTGGTACAAATGGCATAACTTTCTCCAGAGATGTCATATTAAGGTCATTCTAGGATGATATCGAAGACGACTTCTAGACCTACAAATTTTTATGAAGACCCAGAAGAGTTATTTTGCTCTAAAAGGGTCAAAATCATAAATTAAAAACCCCTCAGGAAAAAAATGTTCATCGCGACCAATTTTTTAGCTTCGCCGCAGCCAACTTTGAAGGTGAAGAACAAGACCTCCCGGGAAAAGTTCACCGTGGCCAACTTTTGGCTTCACCATAGAGAAACTTGAAGGAAGTACCCTCTAGAAAAGATCA
This sequence comes from Erythroxylum novogranatense, assembly GCA_029891385.1. Classification (NCBI taxonomy): domain Eukaryota; kingdom Viridiplantae; phylum Streptophyta; class Magnoliopsida; order Malpighiales; family Erythroxylaceae; genus Erythroxylum; species Erythroxylum novogranatense. The sequence continues at coordinate 80,985 of JAIWQS010000103.1, read as the reverse complement.
TCATGACATACTTTTGGCTTCATCGTGGCGGACTCTGATGATCAGACATAAAACCTGTTAAGGATAGTTCTGCAGACTGCCAACACCCATTATCATGTAATAACCATAACTTTCTCATCCAAAGTCCAAAAATTACAAAATATATACCATTAGACAGATAAGAAGATAAGCTAAAACTTATATACAGACAACTTTGTCTAATTCTTCCTAGATCAAGACTATTTTCCCCCTTAATTCAGAATACACTTTTTACCCTTATAAAAAAACTTGAAAAATGCAACATACAAACTTTAAGAAATCACGAGCAAGACACAATCATTTTTCATAAACATCAAAAGATAAGAGTTTACAAAGCTTTAATGGGCATTTCAAGTCACAATACATCATTTGCTTCATAATCCAAAAGTAGAAAAGATACTTGAATAATACTTGAAATGCAACTAAAGCCTTGAATTCTCAAAATCTAACTTAAAATACAAAAGTGTGCAAATTCGGAGTGATGTCATGACTCTTAGCTACCTAATCTCTTGCTCATCACCTGAATATGGGAAGGGGAATGGGGGAGGTTAAAATCTCATAGGTAACAAGCTTATAATCGATAACAAGCAAAACTCTTGCAAATATTCAATGTCATAATAACCTTACATCAAAACCATAAAACAATTATTTCCCAAATTCTCAACTTGTCAACACATATCATAAACAAATAAGTCACATATAAATCAAAATTTCATCCAATCATAAACAGATAAGCAATTAAGAATGCCTTGGGTAGGTCCATAAATAGAACGTACTAACACATTCCCACATAATGGTTTTGTGTAGACATAAATGGAACATACTATTGCAATTCTACATAATGGTTTTACGTAGTCGCAAACATGAGGGAGTCCATGAAGGAGCTTCATGCCATTAGCGGACAGGCGGGAAAAGTCTTTAATAAAGTCAAAGTGCACTTGACATAACAGAACGGACCACTATAAACCCACATAATCATGCATTTCACATTTTGTAAACATATTGCCCAAAATGACACATTTTTGAAACATGATTTCATAAATCCAATATCTTGTCAAAAACCATTTTCACATTATTTCCATAAATCATCAATACAATTCATACACCAATCATGTAACAATTTCTCAAATCATTCAAGAAGCAACAATGTAACATTCATAAAATAATTGAAATCATTTAATGCTCTAAAATTTGAAAAGATAGTCATGGCTCATTACTCAATTGTAAACATGAACCCACCTTGAATTTCTTGCTTAAAATTTGTTTAAGAATGCCTCTCCTCTTGGCCTTCTTGATTTCCTTCACATTGAAAAAAATCTCATTCAATAGGAATTCTAATTGAGAATCCAATCAAATCATATTCACTAAATTGTTTCTAAAATACTTAAACTCATGCATTTCCTAAGCTTCATGAACTAAAACCCTTCCAAAAATCCAAAAGATTAAGTAAGACCTTACCTTGAATCTTCACCAAATGAAGAGTTTCTTGACTCTAATGAAAGCTCTTCTCTTCCTCTACCTTTTTCTCTTCTTGAAAAACCTTAAAATCTCTCTAGAAAGCTTAGAAAAGGTGAACCCTAACTTATTTTCTCTTCTTTTCTCTCCTTCCTCTCTTCTCTATGACACTCTCTTCTTTCTCTCCCTAAATTCACATTTTTCTTCTTCTCTCAAATGCAAGACACCAATTCTTCTTCCCTTTTTGCCCTTAATAATTTTTTTAGTATCAAGGCTTACAAGTTATAAATAATCTCCTATTAGAAATCTCCTACTTGTGCCTCTCCATTGTTTTCCTTATTTTTCTAAGTTTGACCTCCATTGATATGACACTGTAATAGAGTCTTCAAACTAGATATCATCTTCACTGAGTCTCACCAAAGGAATGATGTCAAGTAAATCCTTTTTGAACTTAACACTAATACAAAATCTAGTATAACCAATCATTTTCCTTTGATATGTTACTTCATCTTTTTACATAGATTACTTATATAGCATGTCAATAGGCTCAAGCCTTTTTTGAACTAGTATTTAAGTGATACGTAATAAATTAATTCATGTTAGGACATATTTATGCTTAATTTTATCCAAACTGTTACTAGTTTCCAGAGTTATAAGAAGGGGGGAATCTATTAAAATGAGATAGTCCTAGTTTTAGTGCTTTGTTTTCTCTAGTCTCAATTGTAAATCTAAAGAAAAGATGGTTGTCGTTCAATAGGAGCACTTCACTAAGACCTTTTCCTTTCCAATGCTTTACTGCCTGATTATTAATTATAAGGAAAAGGAGGAGTTTCCTTAACAAGAAGCTTACAAGTGTAAAGGACTAGCTTCTAGCTGCCTCTCTTAGATTTTCAAATGTTGGTTACATAATGAAGTAGCCCTCTATTCCAAATAAAGGCCAATTTGGTATTGTCGCTCTATCATAAGACTTGCTTCCAATTAAGCAGAAGGTTGTGCAGAGTCAATTACTTCATAAGTTGTAAGTTTACCGCACTTATTATGATTGGAATGACATGTTAATCTAGATTATATGAATTTCTAAGCAGCAAAAGAAAGATGGCACTATTTAAAGCAACCCTTATAATCATAACTTACAACCTATGGAAGGAGAGAAACAAAAGGCTTTGCTCAAGAAGGAAACAAACAAATACCAACTGGAAGAGAACATTATCAATGAAATCAGAGCTTTTGTAATAGCAAAGGAAGCAACTCAAGACTTGTCAACAAGTATGAAGCTTAGGTGGAACTTGTAATTACTTTGTTTTTAACTATATGAAGTGTAACTTAATGTTTTGCCTATTGTAATGTAATCTTTTGTTGATTTCATAAAGGGAGACCTCATTGTAATCTTGTGAATATTTTAACTAATGTCAATGAAAATTACTTCAATTTTCAAAAATAAAAAAGGGAAAAGGTTGAGGGTAGAAGATTATGAAAAAAGGATGGCCTGAGAATGAACAATTTTAGTAATGTTAGATATGGATACCAAGGAAGGGTTGAGTGGTTTGTTAAAGGACTAGAATTTGAAGGAATATAGCATTTAGAAGTCATGTGACATGGTAGAGGTGGAAAACGGTCAGTTATTGGAAGAGTCTAACTAGGTTCAGACATAAAAAATGTTGGACCCCGAATTTTCTTGGAATTTTTGAATTATAAAGTGGCATTAAATGAGGAAACTTATGGTGACTTATTTGTGTGCAAAGAAAAAGAAGAGTCAAGAATATGAATTGTTATATGAGATTAAGATAGGTTATTAATGATTATGATGAATTATGGTCTAAAGTGTTATTTTGAGTTTAAATGAAATTGATAGTGAATACATTGTTTTAAATGGAAGTTGAAAGGAATGAAATAAATAGTGAAAGTGTGAGAATTTGAAGAATGAAGAAAAGTTTGACTTTTTGGTCATAGAGAGTTGACTTTTTGATTTAGGCATAATTTAAGAAATTGATCTTCATGAAACTTGTAGAATATGTTGAAAGCTTTCTGTCACTATAAAGTTTGATATTTTTTGATATAGGAAATGAAAGTTATGATTTTCAGAAGTTAAGGCTACATCACTTTGTTTTTAAAAGTGTTAGTTAAGGGAAATTTTGTTTGTACTGCTTTGAGGCCAATTTCTGTACTAATGAGTTTGAATTGGGTGTAGCATCCCAACCCCGCAGAACCTGAACCCGATATCGTGGGTGATATCCGAGTCCACGCCACACAAGAATGGTAGGCTACGGATCAATTGCGATCATAACTCAATACACAATTTATAAAACACTTTAGAATCAATCAAATGCACATTCAATAAGCAGTTGGGTCCCTTTAAAACGAATACATTCACTCAAAACACAATTTCGGTAATCACATATCGCTATACAATTATCACTCGGGGCCCTATATAATAACAATTCAATTTAGTAAACGCGAATTATTCATTTACACACAACTCGGAAAGACACTTATGCGACGCGAATCGATCCCGACCCTAGTCTCGGAGCTCAATGCGCAGACATACTCCGTTTGTCCGGCGGGTACTCTTGATCCACGAAAATAGTTGCAATGTTGGGTGAGTTTGCGAACTCAATGAGAAACCATCATCGATGGTTCACTCAAATCATGCATTACGGCGTATCGCGTGAAACGCGATCTGATAGTAGTCGATTAACGATGTCGTATAATATTATATAGCACGATATAACAGTTTACGATGATAGCGATTCTGATGTTATATATAATTCACGGTGATAACCAATTCTGATACCATACCGTAGATTACTGATGGCCTCACGATTCAGATAGTCTATTAACGATCTATGGTAATCATACATAGCAATTCTGATGTCACATCACGGTTCGCGATATTATCTGGCGATTCTGATAAATCATGTCAACACGTTAATCGGTCATTGCCACAATTCAGTCATTCATTCACAATAATTTGCATTAGTCATTTGGACATTCAATATAGTATACGATGCATATCGACTCTTTCCCAGTTATTCGGTGTTGTGTCCAAGTGCTCGTCGTTGATCGATGGAGGCGTCGAGATTTCTCCCCTCGGGCTAGGCGGTCAAGCAATATTAGGGATAAATCCCCTCGGACTCGAGGCCGTCGATCGATAATAGATGATCGATGGGGCGCGTGAGGATTTCTCCCCTCGGTGGGCTAAATCGATCGATGCTTGATGATCGATGGGACGTCGTCGATTTCTCCCCTGGGTGGGCGTCGGTCTGATAACGAGCTCTTGGCTCTTTTCGGTGATATTAGCAACTGGTCACGTCCTTTATCGATCATGCATTGATCGTGCGTCACGATGTTCGATAATTCAGTTATTCAGTGATTCAGTAATATGCAGTATATGGCTATAAAGCCCAGTGTAGCAGTACTCAGTGTCACTCGGTAATCCGATACAATACAGTAAACGCATAGAATTCAATTGCACATTTTTCAGTATTCATGTAGTCATACTGATCGATTCACATTGTTCAATCCCATACAGTAGGAGCATGCAATTGAGTCATATTCACTTCAGTAACAATACAACTCACTTTTATACATTTCAGTGGTTATACAGTGCAATTCAATCGCATATAATTCAGTAGTCATGTAATTCACAGTGAACATTTAGACAATCAAGAATTTGAGAAACCATCTGGGTTACTCACCTGTAACTTCTGAGCTATTGCCTGGAAGTCCCAGCAATGTCCGTGAAACGACGATCCAACGACGTCTCTATAACAATTAAACACATTCCCATTACTAAAAGCTCAATTAAACAGTACAATAATGCATATGTCTCTACAAAATTATGTACCATGCATGTTCACGATTTCCGGTGCTAATACCCAAATTCGATATCCTATGCTCAATTTCAACTCTTCACTCAATTGGATCAACACTGCTTTGGTTCAATCCTCAATTCAGTTCAATTTTCTCAATTCATATTCTCTATAACAATTTCATATCCATCGGTCAAATCATCCAGTGAAAATCTCAATTAGAACTCCAATTGTCTCAATTCAGTACTTAGATCACACTATAACCCATAATTAACCTTAATCTCAAGAATTAGTACCATTTCAATTAAATTCCAACTCTCAATATTTTCTCAATGGTAGACCTCTTTCCCTAGTTCACAGTGAAACAGGAATCACCTCAATCGGAGGTCTACACCATGAGTTATTGTCCAATCAACTAAATCATTCCAATCAGAAATTGTCCCATACATCGCGACCTACGCCCCTTCGTCGCGACGTGAAAAGCTTACTCGTCGCGACGTGGAAGCCGCTCGTCGCATCGCACAAAGCCACACTCGTCGCGACGTGCAAACCACTCGTCGCGACGATGCAATCGGCGCTTCTGCGCTCGTCGCGACGTGCGACGGTTCGATCATCTTCTCTGATCGATTTCCGCCATTAATACCCTTAAACCATCACTAAACACTCCCATCTACCCATATCAACCATAATAGATGCCATAAATGCTCAATCAACCAGTAATAACAACATTAAACCATAGAGACTTACCGATCGAAGAATCGAATCCGTAAACCCTAAAATCTTCCGATCTCAACGATCAATCCCTCAAAAACCTCTCAACCTTCATCAATCACTATAAATCAGTTAGTTTAACACAATGGGAGGGAAACCACAAGAAGAAACGACGATTCTCACCAATAAAGAAGGATCGAAGATCACCGTGGAGAAGAAGAGAGGGAAAACGATTTTGCCTTCGGTCATTCTCCACCATCCACTTAGCTATATATATATATATATATACGTAGTCTCCAAATCAGTCCCAATTTTCAGTCTCTAAATTTCAACGGCTCAACATCATAATTTCCTATCAGTAAAATTCTGATTTTTCCATTACTATTGGACAATTCTCTCAGTAATATACGGTCAATCAGTCAGTCACCTAAATATTTCCGGTCCGGGTATTTTCTCCCGAATTTCCCAAAAATCTCCTATAAGCCACTATAAATTACCAGTCACTCGTAAACTATTTTAAATCAGTCACTTGAACACATTAACTCCTAATTCCTCATTTAATCACGATTCAGTCAGTCCACAATTCGATCAGTTCACAAACCAATCAATTCATCGGTTCCAATTCACATTAAATAGAAAAATCATGAATGCATGTATCAATGAATATATGCATATCGATAAACCAGTTCCTCTATGATTAGAGGCGATAACATGCTCGATTAATGTATGCGGTGAAATCTATCGATCGTCCCAATATTACCATAATACCACTTAATGTGATGCTGGGATGTTACATTGGGTTAAGTGGCCTACATGAAAGTCATAGAAGATTTTGCTAGATTTTCAATGATGTATTATATGTTATTTTTGGATGTGAGAATTGGAAGATATGAAATTGTGAAGTTTGGATGTGGTTTAGGATGACCATTTATTTGGCAGAAACTTTGACTGAAAAATTGACCTAGTTAGAGGTTAAATTTGCTTTTAAGTTCTTCATGAAAGTTTTAGATTATGTTTTGATCTTTCCATTGATATGAAGTGTGCAATTTTTAGACCATGGAATGTGAAGTTATGATTTTTTCAAGTTGTTGTTACTGTTTTGGCATGATTATTAGAGGACAGAACATTTGATTAGAAATTTGACTTCCTTAGAAGCCAAATTGATTTTTCTATCCTTCATGAAAGTTTTAGGTTTCTTTCTGATCTTTGCATTGATATAAAATATGACATGTTTGGACTTTGGAGTTGAGAGATAGAAATTTTTGAAATTGAGTTATTGTTTAGGGAGGCATTAAATGGGGACAGAAATTTTGAGTGAGATTTTGACCCCTTTAGAGATAGAATTAATTTTTAAGTCCTTTAGAGAAGTTGTAGAAGTTTCTTTTATCTTTCAATTGATACCAAATTTTCAAAATTTGGAGTCCTAGATCAAAAGTTATAGTGTTTAAAAGTTGAGACGTTGGTTAAGAAGAAAGAGTCGCAAGTCCACTCGAATGTCGCGGTCGTGCATACGCACAATCGTGACTTTGCAGGATCACTGGAATGTCGCGATCATGCATGCGCACGATCGCAACTCTACTGGACTACCTGAATTTCGCGGTCGTGCGCTATTTGTTTAAGAAAGGTAATTTTCTGAACATGCTCCACTCTTTTGCTTATATCTTTTCCGTCTGACATCTGATTGACTTGGTTTTTAAAGCGTTAGATTCCCAAGACAATTATCTACATCCTCATAGGAAATTTGTGAATTTTTTATATTAAATTGAAAGAGATTGATTTAATCAAAGTGAGTTGGATAATTTTCTAAATATGGTTCAGTATTTTGAGAAATTCTTGATCTGTGGAGATCCGATTAAATTGATTCTTGTTGCAAAATAAAATAGAGACATGGGGCTACAAGTCATATGAAGGAATTTAATTTCAATTTAGCCCCTATGACTTCCAATTTATGAATGGAATTGGGGTTTAGTGTGTAGTCTTGAATTAGAAAATTTTGAAAGTATTTTGGCCATAACTTTTGCTCTAGTCATCCAAATGAGGTGATTCTTCATTTGTATTAAAATAGAGAAATAGGGCTACAATTTGTCTGAAGAAAGTGAATTTTAATTTAGCCTCTAAGATTATCAATTTTTGTATGGAAATAAAGTGCTGCAAAATGTGTTAGCATAAGACTAGTCCAAAACGTTTGGAGCATAACTTTTGACGTATTGTGCCAAATTAAATGATTTTAGTGGCGTTATGAAATTAAAACAATGAGGAACATTTCTCTAGAAGGAAGTTTTGGCGAATTCCTTCAAATTGATGATGATAAAAATGTCCTAAAATGAATTGAAACAAAGTTCAGGGGCAATTTTGGAAGATCACTTAAAGAGTTAAGGTTTTAGGCTTATATGGAAGGGTAATATGGTCATTTGTCACTCATTAAATGACATGGCAATATAAGACAAAAGGGCTGTCATTTTTTTAAGAGGAGAAGCCCGAAACTTATGGGAAAGAAAAAAAGAAAAGAAGAGAGAAGAGAGAAGAGGAAGGAGTTTCGGTAGAAAGAAAAGGGGAAGAAGAAATGAGTTAGGGTTTCGATTTTTCCTAGCTTTCAAGCATGATTTTTAGAGGATTCAAGGGAAAAAAGGTGGAAGAAGGTGGAAGCTCCAAGATGAGCCAAGAAAAATCTGAAAATGTGAAGGTTGAAGGTAAGAGAAATTTTTTAAGCTTTGAATTTTTAGTGAGTTCTTGATTTAGATACCTTAAAAATGGTATGGGTTTGTGATTTCCAAGCTCAATTTTGGTGATTATGCCTTAGGAGATGTTTAATTTTGGATGATTATTAATTAGGGTTTATGTTATGAATTAGGAAAAGTTAAGGAAAGGCTTTGGAGAAATTGAAGAATTGGACAAGTTTCTAGCATGGAATTGAGGTGGGTAATATGTTTATATTTTGAATTATAAGTCAATTATGTGATTTTGAAATATCAAGAAAGGAAAATATTTCTGAAATTTATTGTTTCCAAATAATTTTGAAAAATTGTTACAAAGGTTTAATTCATTGTTTTTAAATGATTTGTGAAATTGATTGAACATTTTAGAAAGAAAGTATTGAAATTTATTGTTTCGAATGCTTTGGAAAATGTTACAAGTTATAAATAATTTGGGAAATTAAGAAAAGTTCTGAAATTCATTTTCTTATGATTGAAGTGATAAATTATGATTTTAAGCAATTATTATGATTTTTGCATTCTTTGTTTGTGCATGATTGAGAAATTGAATATGAACGTGATGGTTATACTATTGATTGATGATTTGAGACTGCTTTTGAATTGTTATATGAATGCATGTGAATTTGTGAATGTGAATGTGTCGAGTACGACACGATATGAAAATATAAAAAAATTAGTTTTCGAAATGTGCCTTCGGGCAGTTCGATTTTCAAGTGTGATATGTGTTTTCTGGGTTTGGTTAGGTCCCATAAGCTTGAATCAGTGCACTGGTCTCCTTTTAATAGACTTCGCCCGCCTGCCCGCTAGTGGCATTGAAGCTCCAATTTTGGACTCCCATAAGTTCACGGCTACACTGGACCGCTATGCGAAAAAGTGTAGTACGTTCTGTTCACGACTACACAGGACCGCTATGCGAGAATGTGCAGTACGTTCCGTTTTGGACCGAACCAAACCATTTTGATGTGCCTATTGTGTTTTTGATTTTGTTTACATTTGTGTGCATCCATGTTTTTGAATTTGTTCATGATTTGTGAAAATTTTGAGAAAATTTGGAGAAATGAGCAATTGAGGATTTTTCAGCCGTGAAAGTTTTGAATACTGATTATGAATGATTTGGAAGGTTGAAAAGTATCAGAAATAAGCTTTTGATAAATTTTCTATCGTGAAGCTTTGATAAAATGGAAAATGAGTTTTGCAAATGTTTTTGCTTATTGTTCATTTTATAAGCATGTTATCCACGAGCTATAAGCTCACCCCTTTTTCATCCCCATCTCCAGGTATCAAGCAGGAGATCGGATGAAAGAGAGTCAAGACATTTTTGTTCGATTTTGCATGTCTTGTAGTTATGAAATTTTGGGATTTTTGTATAGGTTGTGTATAAGGCTTGAATTGCCTATTAATGTATTACAAGTAGTTATTTCAGGATGTATGTGAATTATGAAATTGTGTATAAAATTGAGTATGATGTATTTGATTTCTGGGATTATGTATCGGATTGAATTATAAATTGTATATTGGTTTAAGATATGAATGCAAATTGATTATGGATAATGATTTGATTGTGATATGGATGATACTGATCTGTGATTGAGAATTATGGAAGTGTTATATGTTTAGAAATGTGTTTGATTGTGATTGGATTCCGGGCAGGAGGTCCGATGATTCTGAGTTGTGTTTGGAAATTATAGAATTGAGTTTAAACCCTTTACAGGTTTTGGGTTTGTTTAAATACAGCCGTTATGCTGCCCAAATTTCTGTTATAAGGATATGTGTGATTGTTTTTATGGAAAAGAAACAATAAGAATTAGAATAAGTTTTGTTATATATGATAGTGAGATATTGCATAATTAAGAAGATTTTTATGAATTGAGTTTTGATTGAGGATAAGTTTGCAATTGGGAAAAAAAATTAAGTTGCTTGGTAAGAGTTTTTAATGAATGAAAGAGAAAAAGAAAGAAAGAAAAAAAAATTATACCGATTTCGGATTTGGTTTTTGTCTTATAAGTTTCCAACGCGATAGTTTTTCTATAGGTGTTTGTTATCGGACGTCGGAATTTGTATTTCAGTTCGATTGCATTGTTTATTTGGTTTGTTTCCGAGCCAATTTGATTTGACTTTGTATTCGATTCGGTTTCGCTTTTTAGCTTTAAATGCCTTTGTTTGATTTCGATTCGATTCGTTGTGATTCGACACTTTAGCTGTGTTTGTCGCTTTCGTTTGTTTTTTAAATCCGTTTGATTCGTTCCACCACTTTGTTTTTTGCTTTTTCAGTTGGGGTCTGATTTCCAAGATCGGGTCCCAACAAAAAAGGCCATAAAGTTTAAATTTAAAAAGGACAGAGAAAAGAGTTAAGTTTACAAAAATCATTTCTAAAATAATAAGGGAGGGTTTCAAGAGAGAAATTTATTATAAAGGATGCCCTTATAAGTTCAAAAACACACAAGAATTCCAGCAATAGAAAGGGAGGAGAAAAGCAAGCTTTACTACGAATATAGAAAGAGTTTGGAGAAGGCAGTGTGAGCAAGGAAAGAAAAGCGGCAATTGAAGTAAATCACTTGTTAATATAGAAATCAAGTATAATATGTAGAATACACAATAAGGGGGGTTGAATTATGTTAAATCGTCTAAAATATTAATCTTTAAACTTTTCTTGATTTTCTATACAAATTCAGAAGATTACAAAACAATTCACTTAATTTGATGAATAATGAAACAACAAAAATTATTATCTATTCTTCTAACATCAAGGAAATTAAAGAGATAGGGGTTAGAGTTTTTCTGAGATTTCACTATATTCTTTAACGTTACAAGTATTATTTCTATACATGTAGAGCCTCTTCGAGTCTCTCTCGCAAAGTATTCTTTATCTACTTCCTTAGCCTCTTCAGGCTCTAGCCTTTATTTTGCTTATAAAGATATTGTTTGAGCTTCACGTTACAAATGTATTTGCTCTCTTTCTTTTACACTTAAGTACAAAGTTTCTTTAAGTAAGTTTTGTACCATCATATTTTCTATCTTGTATTGGTGTTGTTAGTTTACGACTATAACTAGTATTTATAACCTAAATCATCAACTATCTTTTTGAGAAATTCGCTTCTTGAATTTTCTAGAAACCGTTATTAGTTGAGTCCTGTAACTAACTCCAAATAACTGACTGACTGACATTCTAGAATATTTTTTATTTGAATCTTTTGGTATTATGCTTCATCTAGTGTTATACTTCGTCTAGTGTTGTACTTTGTTTGGTGTTATACTTCGTCTGGTGCTGTGCTTCATCTGGTGTCTTAGACCAAGTGCTTTGCACTTTCATCTAGTCTATCTAAGACGCTTTGTCGTATTGAACTTTTAAGCATCGTCTTGAGTTGACCTTAAGTCTTAAGTATCGTCTTGAGTTGATGATTTGTATTACTTACATTTATCTACGCACTTAACAAACTCATCAAAACAATTCACACACTTCTATGATTATTATTATTTGATTGTCACCAAAATTAATAGAAGAAGTGAAGTCTTCTTGACTTAACAATCTCCCCCTTTTTTATGATAACAAATAATCATAATATTAAAAGATAAAACAAATAAACAAATAATGTTCAGACAAATAACAAATAAAGCAACACACAAGATATGCATAAGATATACAATGCTTTCTAATGTACTCCACTTTTCTCCTCTATTTGTTATTAATCAAAAAGACAGTTCATTTTAGACACTTCAGAATTTTAGAATACATGTGTTGAATATCAGTGCGGATCATCTTGAGGTCTTGTTCAATAGAAACATGTAGAAGTGTTATTTCCTCATGAAGATCACCCACTGCATCACCTAGTTCATCAACCTTAGTATGAATTTCTTCAATATTTTTATCTAAGGCTTCCTGAACTTCCGTCTACTTGTGACTACCTTCAGTCCAATTGATGAAATGCTTTAAGAACTCCGAATTAACAGTAGCATCTTGTAGTATTTCACTAAATGGATGAGGGTGTTTAGAAACAAATGGTTTTCTAGGTGAATCGTCTAATTCTATGATTTTGATTGAGGGTAATTTGAAGGTTTGTTTTCCTTCAGGGATATTAAGATCATCAGGTCTGGGTAATTTTTAAATTGGTTGCCTAAGAAGGTGTAAAACATTTTTGACCGAAGGTATAAAACCTAAGGTTCTGAAATGAATGATTAAATGCACAAAGGTTTCTACATTAAAATTGATACCTTCAATTGTGATACTTCTGTACCTTCCTTCTAAAACTGTGCCAACTACTTTGAAACTTTTGTCTTTGGTAGATACTCCAAATTGACTTCCTGATGCCCTTGATATGTGATGCGATATATAGACACCTATAGGTTGAGCTGCATGATATGCATCGTCTATGTTCTTCATTTCCACTTGAATCTATTCTTCTGTAAGATCATCTTCATGCCCTTTAGGAAACATCTTCTTCTTCCCTTTTCCTTAGTTTATTATAGATGTTGGACATCTTGGTTGTACATCTGGTATAACCTTGATTTTCGTCCTACTTGTTATCGGATAGATTGTATAAAGATCTTTTGTAATCTTCATTGGATATGGTTTTGACTTTTCGTCTCGCAAAATACCATATAGTCCTCGTTCTTTATGACTTAGAAGATGTATCGTCTGATCGTTTACTAGTATAGGCTCAACTTATACCTTGACTGTCTGCTTAGAATTTTCTTTGATAATAATTGAATTTCAATTTTGATCAGGTATTGATTCTTCTATGACCTTCATTTTCAAATCCTTTTTCTTAATTGGTTGAGGAGGGTTGTAAAGTATTAGTTGGTGCTCAACAGTCTGTGCCTTTTTTGGAACATCAAATGAAGAAACCTTTTTTCTGACTAAGCTTCATCTTCTTTTGTTCTTCTGCTGGATTGGAAGAGAGTTGTTATTGAGGCTTCTTCCTCTCAAATACTAACTTCCTTTTTATCTCTGTCTCTCCAGATGATTGTGTTGATTGGATTTGAGGGATAGAGACAATTGATTTGATAGGCCGCTTTTGTTATTCTTACTTCTTAGAATCTCCACTAAGAATCATAATTTTCTGATTCTTCTATTCTTATTATTGTAAGGTCAATAATCTTGGCGACCTTCTTAACTGTTTGGGCCTTTCTGATTGGAGGTCTCAGCCTTCCTTTTTAAAGACACTTGGTGTGTTGATTGTTGAACCTTGCTTTCCTCCCTCTTTATAACCATCTTGACTTGTATTGGCACATCAGACGATTGTTCAACCTTTTCCTCTACGGATATTCTTACGGACGATACAGGTTTTGCTTGTATTTCAGACAAAACATGTTCACTCTTGCTTCGTCTTACTAAAGCTCCCCCTCAAACTCTGCTTTTGGTGTAAAATCTACATCCGCTTCAGCTTCAATCTTGATTCCCATTTTATGAATAGTAGAGGCATTAATAACACTCTTAACATTCATCTTTACTATGTTTCCTCTATCAAGTAGGATTCTAGATTCTTTGAAGAATCTTGTCAACAACATATCGTAAGGTAAAGAACCACTCTTCACATAATAATTCTTCATAATCAAGAACGGAACATTAATGGGTTAGTGAGTAAGTAGATGAAATAAACAATGTTCATCATTCATTGTTACCATTTCCTTTGATCCTACTTTTGGTAGAATATAATGAATAAGAAGTGAATGAAGAACCCTAGCCTTTGAAATGAGGGTTGAAGACTTCTTAACTCTTGGATTATTGGATCCATATAGCTGTCGATTGATGTTAGCTTTATCTATACGACCTTGAACGCTGTATTGGATTCTTTGAGAGATTAATAGCACTTGTGTTGTCACAGAAGATTGGAATCTGATCTTCTTGGATAGAATAATCCTCTTGATGTTAGCTTAATCTATAACATCTATGAACAACAGCTTGCAGCTGACATGTATTCAGCTTCTGCAGTAGATAGAGCAATTGAACTTTGTCTCTTGCTTGGCCAAGAAATTAGATTATGATCAAGAAAGTGACAACCTCCACTTGTACTTTTTCTATCAGTCCTATCTCCAGCATAATCAGTATCACAGTAGCCAATTAACCTGAAATCTTTACCTTTCTCATACATTAAGTAATGATCAGTAGAACCTGCCAAGTATCTCAATATTCTTTCGACAGCAATATAATGAGATTCTTTAGGATCTGCTTGAAATCTTGCACATAAACAAACACTAAACAATATATCAGGTCTGCTTGCAGTTAGGTAAAGCAAAGAACTAATAATTCCTCTAAAAAGAGTTTGATCAATCTTCTTACTAGCTTCATCTTTAGATAAGAGGATTGAAGGATGCATAGGAGTTGACATTGGTTTGACATTCTCCATTTTATATTTGACTAAAAGTTCTTTGATATATTTTTGTTGATGAATAAAAATCTTTTCTTCAGTTTGTTCAATTTGTAAACCAAGAAAGAACTTTAATTCACCCATCATACTCATTTCAAATTCACATTTCATAAGATTTTCAAAATTTAAACTTCTTCATCTATAAAACCATTCAAAAAGGCACTTGTCACATCCATTTGAAACAGTTTTATATCATGAAAAAATAGCATATGTAAGCAATATCCTAATAGCTTATAATCTAGCTACAGGATCATATGTTTCATTATAGTCTATTTCTTCTTATTGATTATAGCCTTGAGCTAGTAATCTAGCTTTGTTACGGTTTACTTTTCCTGATTTGTCTAGTTTATTTTTGAATACCCATCTAGTTCCTATAATAGATTTATTGGTTAGTTTAGTAACTAGAGACCAAACTTTATTCCTCGTAAATTGATTTAACTCCTCTTGCATAGCTAAAATCTAATTCTTAGGTTCTAATTCAAAAATAAAAGCTACATTTGCCTCTCTTCTAAATTTAGATCTAGTTCTCACTCCTTCTGATGTTTCTTCTATAATCAAGTTTTTTGGGTTAGAAGATTTATACTTCTAGTCTTTTCTTAGACTAAAATTTTCAGAGATATCTTCTACCTTATCAGATGGATCGTCTGGTGATGACATGTCTAGATTATTAACTAAAGGAGCAGATAGAGTTTTATCATCAGAATCATCTCTTTTATCTAGATGAGAATCATCTTCAAATTTTACATGCATAAACTCTTCAACAGATTTAGAAACAAGATTATAAACTCTATAAGCTTTAAAAGTAATTGAATATCCTAGAAAAATTCCTGAATTACTCTTAGAATCAAATTTATCCAACTTTTCTTTTGTATTCAATATAGTGCATTTGTAACCAAAAGGATGATAGTAAGATATATTTCGGTTTCTTCCTTTCCATAATTCATATGGAGTTTTATTTAAAATAGGTCACAAAAATACTCTATTTTGAATATAACAAATTGTATTTACAGCTGCTGTCCAAAAGTACTTAGGAAGATTCATTTCATATACCATAGACCTTGCTATTTCCTGAAGCGCACTGTTCTTTCTCTCTACAACTCCATTTTGTCGAGAAGTTCTAAAAGTAGAGAAATTATGAAAAATTTCATTCTTTTCACAAAACATTTTGAATTTTTCATTTTCAAATTCTCCACCATGATCACTCCTAATTCTAGAAATAGAAATTCCTTTTTCATTTTGTAAGTTTTTGGATAAAACTTTAAAACACTTAAGAGATTCATCTTTATGTGATAAAAACAATATCTAATAAAATCTAGTGAATTCATCAACAATTACACAACCATATTTCTTTCCACCTAGACTTATTCTTCTAGTTGGACTAAACAAATCTATATGTAATAGCTCTAGAGGTCTAGACGAAGTTACAATATTTTTAGACGAAAAAGATGTTTTAACTTGTTTTCGTTTTTGACAACTCTCATAAAAGAAATCTTTGTTAAAACTTATCTTTGGTAATCCTCTTACCAAATCATGTCTAACTAACTTGGAAATATGTTTAAAACTAACCTGACCTAGCTTTCTATGCCAATTCAGTTTTCCTTATTTGTTGATATAAAACATGAAATATTTTGACTTTTCATATCGTCTAAATTAATTTTATAGAGATTATTTCGTCTCTTGGCAAAAAAGAATATGGAGCCGTCCTTGATTTTACTACACAAGAATATCCCAAAAATCAATATGTGTTAATTCTATAAAGAGCCACATCCTACCCTTCCAATAATGATAATCTTCACCATTGAATGCAGGGGGTCTTGTGATCAAGGCACCTTCTATAAAAACATGTGATTCAGCCATAGATCTTTGTCCTCACTTTGTAATAGTGTTTCTTGGAAACCTTGCTTTGATATCAACTGAAGATAATCACTTGTTAATATAGAAATCATGTATAATATCTAGAATACACAAGAAGGGGGTTGAATTGTGTTAAATCATCTAAAATATTAATCTTTAAACTCTTCTTGATTTTCTTTACAAATTCAGAAGATTACAAAACAATTCACTTAATTTGATGAATAATGTAACAGCAAAAATTATTATCTATTCTTCTAACAATAAGAAAATTAAAGAGATAAGAGTTACAGAATATGACGTCGCGATTTATACTGGTTCACCCTTAACCTTAAGCTACGTCTAGTCCTCAAAGTTTATCTGAGATTTCACTATACTCTTCAACGTTACAAGTATTATTTATACACTTGCAAAGCCTCTTCAGGTCTCTTTCACAAAGTATTCTTTATCTGCTTCCTTAGCTTCTTCAGGCTCTAGCCTTTCTTTCGCTTGGAAAGATATTGTTTGAGCTTCACATTACAGATGTATTTGCTCTCTTTCTTTTGCACTTAAGTATAGAGTTTCTCCAAGTTTTGTATAATTAGATTTTCTCTCTTGTATTGGTGTTGTTAGTTTATGACTATAACTAGTATTTATAACCTAAATCTTCAACTATCTTCTTAAAAAAATTCACTTTTTAAATCTTCTAGAAGTCGTTATTAGTTGAGTCCTATAACTAACTCCCACTAACAAACTGACTAACGTTTTAGAATATTTTTCAATTGCATCGTCTGTTATTATGCTTCGTCTAGTGTTATAATTCTTCTGGTGTTGTACTTCGTCTGGTGTTGTGCTTCGTCTGGTGACTTAGTCCAAACGCTTCGCACTTTCTTCTAGTCTATCTAAGATGCTTTGTTGTATTCAACTTTTAAGTATCATCTTGAGTTGACCTTGAGTCTTATGTATCATCTTGAGTTGACCTTGAGTCTTAAGTATCATATTGAGTTGACGATTTGTGTTACTTACATTTATCTGTGCATTTAACAAACTCATCAAAAAAAATCATACACTTCTACTATTATTATTATTTGATTGTCTCCAAAATTAATAAAAGAAGTGAAGTCTTCTTGACTTAACAGCAATAGGGAGCCATAAGGTAGGTTAAGGTAGCTGAAGGAGAGTTAATCTAGAGAGAAGGAAGAGCTTCTCTTTCTATACATAGTGTTAATTCCTTTCTATATGAAACTTATGAAACCTATTAGGTTAAAGAATAACCAAATCAACCATCGTTAAAAGGATAATTATCCTTAACATCCATCTTGATCTATGGTTAAAAATTATTTAATTACAACATTAAGGATAAATTTAATTACTACTAAAATATTAGGAACCTAATGTTTCACAAATAAAGAGCAATTTAAAAAGAAAATCCATTTAAATTACTTTGTACTTAATTTTGAAGATGAAGAAACTTTAAAATCATATTATTATTATTATTATTATTATTATTATTATTATTATTATTATTATTATTATTATTATTATTATTATTATTATTATTATTATTATTATTATTATTATTATTATTATTATTATTATTATTATTATTATTATTATTATTATTATTATTATTATTATTATTATTATTATTATTATTATTATTATTATTATTATTATTATTATTATTATTATTATTATTATTATTATTATTATTATTATTATTATTATTATTATTATTATTATTATTATTATTATTATTATTATTATTATTATTATTATTATTATTATTATTATTATTATTATTATTATTATTATTATTATTATTATTATTATTATTATTATTATTATTATTATTATTATTATTATTATTATTATTATTATTATTATTATTATTATTATTATTATTATTATTATTATTATTATTATTATTATTATTATTATTATTATTATTATTATTATTATTATTATTATTATTATTATTATTATTATTATTATTATTATTATTATTATTATTATTATTATTATTATTATTATTATTATTATTATTATTATTATTATTATTATTATTATTATTATTATTATTATTATTATTATTATTATTATTATTATTAATTGAATGACATTTCTTATTTTATGACAATTTAGCCTTTCTAAATCGGGATATGCTCTATCTTGAGTTGTTGTTGTTCCTTGATAAGGATCTTCTAATGTGATAATTCTTCGTATTTGTGAAAATACGTTTTGTACATCATCGACTATACTAATTAATGCCTCATATTCTTCTCTATAGGCCATTCTCCATTGTTGAAAAGTTCTCTTTTCAACTTCCCCTAAAAGATTTTCAACGTATAATACTTTTGCTTGATTATCTGGCCAATTCATTCTGTTGATCACTTTATTATTTATAGATTCCCATCTTGTGATCACATCTTCATATTTTGTGATGTCATCTGGTAATACCAATATGACACCAGTTTGTACTTGTGCAGGGGGTAATGTCTATTGATTCCAGTAATCAATAGCTTTTCCTTTCATTTTGCCCTATCTTTCTTTTAGTATTTCTATTTTTCTTTCTCCAACTGCTAGAGGATACTGAGGAGGTCCCATAACGTAATCCTGTGGTGGTCCATATTTGAATACGTATGTCTAAATGTATTTGTGCACAAAACGCACATACTGTTAGCTTGCATGTCAGACAATGTATTCTCTTTCTATCATTTGTTTTACTTTTGCAAAATCTGCAATTTATATAATCAACATTTTCTATTTGCTGATTATATTGCCATGTATGATTGCACGATTTCATTTTTGCAGAAAGAGTTATTTTTTTCTAACCAATTATATTTTGGTTTTTTTGTTGCCATCAATAGAGTTTCTGTAGGATCTACTGTTAATATATTCAACAGTGATGTATGATCTCCATTTTCTCCTTCTGATACTGAACAAATACCATCACTATCTGGTTCATCCATATCTATAGAAAGTACTTCCCATTCTTCTGGGAGTGCTAATCCATCAATTATTGCTGCTCTAGCAAAATTTCCTTTCTGTTTAGGGCATTCTCTTGCATAATGCCCCATTTCTCCACAAATATAACATTTACAATTGTGTACATGAGGTTTTCTTCTTTTAAAGACCCTCACATGAGTTTTATGAGGTTTTCCTTTATAATTTCTTGCTTTTCTTAAGCCATATCTTTTTCCTTCTTGATAATACCCAGGTATTGGTATTTTTAAGCAAAAGGTTAAATCCTTTAATCCTCTCTGTATTGCTGCTTCCTTATATATTTCTGACAAATATTGTTGCGTAAAATGTATTCTTGGCAGAACACCTATCTGATTACCTGGATGTTTTTTTTAATTCTTCCTCTATTTTCTTACCAAATAATTGTGATAATTTTCTAAAAAAAAAATGATAGCTCCGGGTTTAGAAACATTCTTCCTGAGGCTGGTGCTAAATATTTATATACCCTCTATCTCTGACAAGGATAGAGTCAAAAAAGAAGCTGCTGAGTATATAACTCGGATTCTAGCAGAAAACAAAAAATTAATCGAATAAAATAAAAGACTTGATGGAATTGCACAATCATTCCTCTCGGAGCAATTAAATCAACAAGAAAAATTTGATGAAGAAAGGCTTAAAAAGGAACTAAGAGCTTCTAACAGAGCTCTTACAATTTACAAAGCTGATTCATCAGAGTGTCAGCAAAGCGTGGTGGTATCCCCTTTTCAATGTTTTGTTAAATTTCTTAAAGGAGTACAACATGCAAGGATACATGACAGAAAAAACTAGTGGGGCCGCAGGATATGATTTATACAGCGTGGATTGTACTATGATCCCACCATTTGAAAGAAAAAGTATATCTACAGGATTAAGGATGGAGATCAGCAGACCTGGAATTCGTGGAAGTATAGCAGGAAAATCATCTATAGCAAAAGAAGGAATAGATGTAGCTGCAGGAGTAATTGACTTTGACTATAGAGGTACGATCTATGTCCTTCTAGTTAATCCAGGAAGAAAAAAATATTTTGTGGATATTGGTGATCCAATTGCACAAATTATATTTGAACAGTATTTTGTGCCTCAAATTCAGACAGTTGAAAGGTTGCCTGAAACAGAAAGAATGACAAGTGTGTTTATGAAAGAAAAAGAATCAATACTTACAGTATGTCCTGATGAAGCTAAATTAGGATTTCCAAAGAAAGTAAATAATCAACTGTATAATCTTATAGTTGGTTTCAGAATACCAGGTTGTAAAGAATTTGAGATACAAGCAATATTAGATACGGGAGCTACGAAATGTTGCATAAGATTGGAAGCTATACCCAAGGAAGCTATTGAAAAGTCAAAATGGCCTGTGTCAGTTTATGGAATTAATTCCATTACCACCGCTGACTATAAACTCAAAGATGGGCTGATGATTATAGGAGAAAACAGTTACAGAATTCCACTTACATTCTGTATACTAATGGATTCACATACTAGAGTCCAAATGCTAATAGGATGTAATTTCGTATGAGCCCAACATGGTGGTGTTAGATTGGAAGGAACAACAGTATCCTTCTATAAGAATGTAACAATGGTACAAACCAGTATAGAAATTATGGCACAATATGTCATACCAGAACTAGAATTAAGTTCTGAGGAATATTATACTTTTAAATAAATGGTGTATTATAACATTGGGAAAAGTATTTCTCATTATGATCAAGAAATCACAGAAATATTACAGGAATTAAAGAGCCTGGAATATATAGGGAAGAACCCTCAGAAGCACTGGGCTAAGAATAAAGTGGTTTGTAAGTTGGATATTGTCAATTCAGATATAACTATACAAGATAAGCCACTAAAGCATGTTACTCCTCTGACGGAAGCCCAATTCAAGAAACATACAGAAACCCAAATTTGACAAAAAATTGATAAGGGGATACCACCACGCTTTGCTGACACTCTGATGAATCAACCTTGTAAATTATAAGAGCTCTGTTAGAAGCTCTTAGTTCCTTTTTGAACCTTTCTTCATCAAATTTTTCTTGTTGATTTAATTGCTCCGAGAGAAATGATTGAGCAATTCCATCAAGTCTTTTATTTTTTTCAATTAATTTTTCATTTTCTGCTAGAATCTGAGTTATATACTCAACAGTTTCTTTTATGACTCTATCCTTGTCAGAGATAGAGGGTATATACATACTCTGTTTCTTTTGAATACGTATGTCTAAATGTATTTGTGCACAAAATGCACATACTGTTAGCTTGCATGTGAAACAATGTATTCTCTTTCTATCATTTGTTTTGCTTTTGCAGAATCTGCAATTTATATAATCAGCATTTTCTATTTGCTGATTATATTGCCATGTATGATTGCACGATTCCATTTCTGCAGAAAGAGTTATTTTTTCTAACCAATTATATTTTGGTTTTTTTGTTGCCATCAATAGAGTTTCTATAGGATCTACTGTTAATGTATTCAACAGTTATGTATGATCTCCATTTTCTCCTTCTGATACTGAACAAATACCATCACTATCTGGTTCATCCATATCTACATAAAGTACATCCCATTCTTCTGGGAGTGCTAATCCATCAATTATTGCTGCTCTAGCAATATTTCCTTCTGTTTAGGGCATTCTCTTGCATAATGCCCCATTTCTCCACAAATATAACATTTACATTTATGTGCAGGAGGTTTTCTTCTTTTAAAGACCCTCACATGAGTTTTATGAGGTTTTCCTTTATAATTTCTTGCTTTTCTTAAGCCATATCTTTTTCCTTCTTGATAATACCCAGGTATTGGTATTTTTGAGCAAAAGGTTTAATCCTTTAATCCTCTTTATATTGCTGCCTCCTTACATATTTCTACAAATATTGTTGCGTAAAATGTATTCTTGGTAGAACACCTATCTGATTACCTGGATGTTTCTATAAAAATTCTTCCTCTATTTTCTTACCAAATAATTGTGGTAATTTTCTAAAATAAAATTCTGATAGCTCCGGGCTTAGAAACATTCTTCGTAAGGCTGCTGCTAAATATTTATATTCATTCATGAACTGAATGACATTTCTTATTTCATGACAATTTAGCCTTTCTAAATCAGCATATGCTCTATCTTGAGCTGCTGTTGTTCCTTGATAAGGATCTTCTAATGTGATAATTCTTCGTATTTGTGAAATACGTTTTGTACATCATCAGCTATACTGATTAATGCCTCATATTCTTCCCCATAGGCCATTCTCCATTGTTGAAAAGTTCTCTTTTCAACTTCCCCTAAAAGATTTTCAACGTATAATAC
This sequence comes from Erythroxylum novogranatense, assembly GCA_029891385.1. Lineage (NCBI taxonomy): Eukaryota > Viridiplantae > Streptophyta > Magnoliopsida > Malpighiales > Erythroxylaceae > Erythroxylum > Erythroxylum novogranatense. The sequence goes on along the minus strand of JAIWQS010000103.1, from coordinate 57,793 downwards.
TTTTGTTTGATTATCTGGCCAATTCATTCTGTTGATCACATTAGTATTTATAGATTCCCACCTTGTGATCACATCTTCATATTTTGTGATGTCATCTGGTAATACCAATATGACCCCAATTTGTACTTGTGCAGGGGGTAATGTCCATTGATTCCAGTTATCAATAGCTCTTCCTTTCATTTTGCCCCATCTTTCTTTTATTTCTGGTATTTCTATTTTTCTTTCTCCAACTGCTGGAGGATACTAAGGAGGTCCCATAACGTATTCCTGTGGAGGTCTATATCCTGATGTTACCCCTTCTCCTGAAGTGCATGCTGACTTTATATTCATTATTTATGACCTTAATGTTTTATGTAAATTGGGGGAATTTGATAAATCAATTTCTGATTTTAATTTTGGATAATCCATTTCTGCCATAAACATACATTTTTTCTATGTCTTCTGTGATATTTTGTAAATACCAGGGTATTTCATCCTCCTCTTCATCACTTTCTTCATTATTTTCTTTTTCTAATTCATCATCCCAACCAGTTAATATTACTGGTTCTTCTTTTGGAGAGGTATACTTTACCATATATTTGCAGTCTTCTCCCAAATAATCCCAAATTATTCCCTTTTTCTTTTCTTGTTCAATAAAATAATCTGAAATTATTCTGTTGGGTTGACGTAATTCTTCACATATAATATCTGTTATAATATGTGCTGTTTCTATTTCTTCTTCAAAATTTTCTAAATCTTGATAATCAACACTAACAGGTTAAGTTGGGCCTCTATTTCCATACCTGGTGAAACGAATATTCATTGTGCCATCACTATTTTCCCATGTTTGTGCTGCATTGGGAATTCTAGCATTCATTCCAAAAGGAGGTTTAATATTCCATCTTTCTCCTTCCAGGTGCTGGGTAGAATATGCTTTTCCTGGAATTGCTTTTACTCCTTGACTTGCTAGATATTCTACAAGATCTGTGACATTATACCTGAAGGCTTCATAACTCGTATTTGTGAGCCTTGCAACTATTGATCTTGTTAATAACAAATTCGATTCACCACCTATCTATGTCTCATAGCCCATAGTTTTCACAACTATTTCTACATGATTGTAGAAATCTTGAATTGACATCATTTGATCAGGCAGAAAATATACCAATTTTGTGTCATTGGCCAAATCAATTTCCATTTGACCAAGAATTCCTCTAACATCTCCCCATCTTGTATCTCTAATAACCACTAAAACTTTAACACCTGCTTGTTTTCTGTGAAATGCATGTATTCGGATCATTACCATTCCTAGATGGATATGTTGTAATCCTTCTTGTTGCAATTTTCTATAAGATTCCTCAATAATGAGTTTCATTTCTTCCTGATCATCAGGGTTAATGATCAATCTTCTTTCTTCTGAGTAATGCTGATATACTTTATGTCTTGGTTCTAACCAATTTGTAGTATACAGTACTTCAGCAGGTACTATATTGGCTCTTTGTCGATTAGATAATCTTAATTGTTCTTTCGGATTTAAATCCATTTCTAATGCTCTGAGCCTATTTCGATTTCTTCTTCTTCCAATAAAAGGAAGTCTCTGAGATGCACTTGCTATAGCTTGCTGCCATCTTCTGTAGTCACGTATTTGATCTTCTTTTGTTGGGATTAATTGATTGTTCTCTGACTTTCTTACAGGAATTAATCCTCTCTTTAATTTTGTACTTTGTCGTGGTTCTGTTAAGGTAAATGAACGACTTATTTTGACTTGGATCTGGCTAACTTAGCCTTTTCTTTTTCAAATATTTCCTGGGAATTCTTGTAATATTTTTTTTTATGACAGCAGGTGGGGTTGTTTCACCTTTTTCTGATATTTTTACTCTGTTAACCCCTTGATTTATTTGATCAAGAATGTCCTTCAACTGTTTGTCCTCTTCTACAGCCTCCTTTTTCGTAATTTGTGACTCAATTTTTTCTAATTTATGTAATATTTTGATTAACAAATAAATCAAAATATTATTTTGTTTTACTAAAACAGGAGCTGCGTTGGCTACTGAAATACCTTCTTCAACTCTTTTAAATCCCTCTGCTGGAACTCCAAGCAATTCTGTTGCTTTCAAAGCTTCAATATATTCTTCGCCTTGTGATGCTGATAGCCAGGACATCAAATGAGTTGTTGATATAGTTTTTCAATCAACTCTTCCACCTTTTGTGATCTTTTCTCCATACTTTTTGCTATTTGGATGATTCCTTTTTCAGATTTCTTTGGCTGATCAGTTATGGAATTGATTAATTCTGTAACCTCATCTATAGAGGGGTTCTTTCGAATTTTCTTATTGATTATTTCTAACAGTTCTAACTGTTTTTCTAATTCTTTTTCTATTAAAAGAAAATGGTTCAAACAGATTTTGGAAAGCAAGTTTACACGATCAAAAATAACAGAGATATTATCTAAAAAATTCACTTGCAAATCACACACCAAATTTATCTGCTTATCTTCTGTATGATACTGATGTTCAAAACCTTCCTTATAACAAGCAAATCTTACACCTTCCTTATTTTTCAATTTATGCTCTGGCACAGAAAGATCTAGGTATTCTAACCTTTTTCTTTTTATGAAATATTCATCAATGATGCCTTGGAAAATATCAATTACTAATTTACTACTCTTATAATCATATTATTAATCAGTGTTACCTCTAAAGGACTCGGTCTCCTTTCCACTCTATTGGGTACTATTTTGTTATCCTTTCCTTCAAAGCCTACCTCCGATTAACAATATAATTCTTAACTAGCAAGCAGTATGCCAATTTTGATTAAAAGATGCAAGATTTAACTATTATAAAGAAGAATTTAAACACTTTCTCATACAAAAAATAAAAGGGTTTAGTTACAGTTCATACCTTAAGCTCTGATACCAGATTTGAGCGCGATTTGATTTTTAAGGATTTGGATCTTGCAAGATTATTGTATGAACAATAAGGGAGTATTGCACATGAACTGTATAAACAAACACTCTTTTTTTTTAGAAGTTTCGGAGAAACTTTTACAGTAGTGAGAGAAGTTTCGGAGCGTTTTTCGTTGCTTCGAATGCCTTCTCTGAATAAACACAAGGGCTTTTATAGCCAAAACTGAAGACTATTTGGAATAATTGAGGTGTTGGAATAATTATCCCGGTGCTCATCAGCCCATAGCGAATAATTCAATTCCTACCAAATTATTCGACATAGTATCATTATTACAAAACACCAAACAGTAAACATTAGAAATATTTACAGCTGTTCAATTTTTTTTGTGATTGATGGATATTTCCACTTATGCTTGACGGCAATTATTTTGCCGCTTCATTTTCTTTTGAGGCATCTAGGATTACGCCTATCCTCTTGTCCCTCTTCTTTTTGACTTGCTCCTGCTACAGAATCTCCTCCGTAAATAATTTCTTCTTTCTGACTTAGCATCTATATTATTTCATGCTTATCTTCATTGTTGCTAACTTCAACTTCAAGACATTCCTGTTTCAATTCATGAATAGTTTCCATTAATTCACCTACCTCTTGAGACAGACGTCTAATCTCCTGGTCATATTGCTCAATTAATGGTCTTACACGTGGTTCATCTTCAATAAATATTTCTTCATTGGGATCTGTGATATAACTCCACATGTAATTGAGTGCTTCATTAAAGGAATAGAATTCTTTAAACTTGGGTTTCGTCATGGAGCTTATAGTTCTGCACAGAGTTGAATAATAACAATAGATACCTTTGTCAGGTCCATTAGTCAAAGCATAATATGAGTAACTTTTTCCTTGAGGAGGTTCCATGATTTTGCTAAAATAATATTGTGTTGAATCCGGGTAGATTTTAACCCCACGAAGGGGACCCACCAACTTCAGATCCAGGTATCGGTGGAGGACCCATCAACTTGATACACGTTATCCAAGATTGTCCTCTTTGTGTCATGGTGGTAGCGGCTCGAACCCATGACCTCAAGGTTTTATTCCACTTTATGTGGACGCCTCTTACCATGCATCATGTTTCTGTTTACTATTTGATCCTCTCTAGAGTGCATCCAATAAACATTTTTGTTGTTCATCCACTGGAAGATTTTCCAATGGTCTGTATCCTGTAGGATCATCTTTTTCTAAAATTGGTAATTGTGTCTTACCAAAACGACAGAATCGTCGTTTCTTTCTTTCCTCCTGTAGTATAGAAGAGGATCGTTTCTTAAGGCCTTCTGCCACTTTAAGCCTTTGTTGCATTAGATCAATTAATCGAACGAAACACTTAGGGTTTCGCTGAGAAGTATTTGGACTTTCTGTTGATCCTTCTCCTGTAACATTTTGATTTGTTCCAAAGCTTGAGGCAAAGTCTGGATTATTTCTTTTTTATTCTGACTCAGAATAGGGCTGTTTTCCTGATCTTCTTCGTGGGTTCATATATCTGTTCCTGCTAACAAATTAACAATTCTTGATAAATGATTAGCAAGAATATTTTTCCTTCCATCTATATGTTCAAAGATGATATTAAATCCAGTTCCTGTTACAAAATTTGTAAAGTTAATCCACCTTACTCTAGATGGTTTTGTTTGTGACTGTTTATTATAAAAACTAATTATTACTTGTGTAACATCCCGTTACTGATAGTAAGGGCATTTTGGTAATTGCGACGGACTGATAGGTTTCATTGCATTCACTGATTGAGCATGTTACTGGCCTCTAATTATAGAAGAACAGGTTTATTGCATATGCATTTATTCATAGGTACATGCATTCATGATTTTCGGTATTTTAATTGTGAGCATGGTATCGTAGGCGATTGGATCGTGATTAATTGAGAAATTAGGAGTAATTAGGCTCGAATGACTGATTTAGAATAGTTTAAGGGTGATTGGCAATTGATAGTGGCTTATAGGAAATTTTCTAGAAATTCGGAGAAAATGCGGACTAAAATTTTGGAGTAATGAATCGATTGATCAGTATAGTCTTGAAAGAATTGTCGATGGCAATGGAAAATTTTGAGTTATACTGTTAGGAAATAAAAATGTTGAGCCATTGAAATTTAGAGACAGAAATTTGAACTGATTTGGAGACATATGTCTATAAATACTTAGGTTTGAAATTTGGGGATTTTATCCTAAGGCTTTAACATTTCTTCTTCTCCTCCCACGGTGATCTTCGATCCCTCCCATCGGTGAGGTTCTTCGATCTTTCCTTGTGGTTCTCTCCTCATTGTGCAAGGCTAACTTGTTTATTGTGATTGATGAAGGTTGAGAAGCTTTGAGAGTGGTTAATAGTTGATATTGAAGGATTTTAGGGTTTACGGAGATTTGAGGGATTTGTGGAATTTGATCTTCGATTGGTAAGTATTTATGGCTTTAATGTTGTTATTAATGGTTAGTTGTTACTTTTATGGCATTAATTGTGTTTGAATGGGTAGTTGGGAGTGTTATGGGGGTTTTAGAGAGAGAAATGGATGAAAAACGATCAGAGAAGACGGTGGCGCGACCCGCAAGTCGCGACGTCTGGCGCAAACCTCGCATGACAGTAAATTAAGTCTTGCTTGACGGTGGCGAGACGCCATGTGGCGAGGATGTAGGTCGCGGCGAAGACCAATTTTCTGATGAATTGATTTTTAGTTTATTGGGCATAACTTATGGTATAGACCTCTGATTGAGGTGATTCTCGATTCATTATGATCTAGGGAAAGAGGTCTACAATTGAGGATAATTATGGAAGTTAGAATTTAATTTAAATAGTATTAATTTATCTAGATTAAGGTCAATTATGGTTCCTATAGTGACCAAAGTATTGAAGTGTGATAATTGGAGTTTTAATTGGGATTTTCAATAGAGGTTTTGACCCAATGGATAGGGAATTGCTATAGGGAGTATGAATTGAGGAAATTGAACTGAGTTTTTAGGAATTGATCAATTATTGTCGATCAATTGAGAGAAGAGTTAGAATGGGGCATAAGAGTTCAAAATTGGGTTTTAGCGCCGAAAATCGTGAACATGCATTGTACATATTTCCATTGAGACATATGCATCACTGAATTGTTTAATTGAGCATTTAGGAATGGGACTGTATTTAACTGTTATAGAGGCACCGTTGGATCGTCATTCCACGGACATTGTTGGGACTTCCAGGCAGTAGCTCGGAAGTTACAGGTGAGTAACTTAGTTGGTTTCTCAAATTCCTGATTGCTTAAATGTTCTGTATGACTACATGCAAAGGTGAACTACATGATTACTGAAATGTATAGGAGCGAATTTCATGCTTTTACTGTATTGGATTGGACTACCATATGATATTGGGAATTGCAATACTGGGCTTTTATAGCCTACACTGTAAATTACTGAACATCGCATTACATACATAAATGCATGATCAGATAATGAACGTTGTGACCCAAGTCGCGATTTTACTTAAATGAGCCTCGAGCTCTATCTTTCATCTTGACCGGGCCTCGAGCCCGAGGGAAGAAATCCCTGACGCGTCCCCACTGAATATTGATACTGACTGAGCGCTTGGGCACAACACTGAATAACTAGAAAAGAGTCACATATGCTTTGCAATTTCATGATTAACTGATTTGTGACAATGGCTGATTATGTGATGGCATGATTTCTCAGAATTGTGATATGATCGCAAATTGTTACATGCTATTGTAAATTGTTATATGATAAATTGAATCTTTAGTCTTGTCGCAATATGCATAATGTATGATTTGAGTGAACCATCGATGATGGATTCTCACTGAGTTCGCAAACTCACCCAAAAATTGCACCTATTTTTCAGGACTGATAGATTTGGCCCCTAGCTCCAGAGATAGTCTTTTCCTGCCGTGCGAGCGTGCTGGCAAGAGAAGCGATGGCACACAGTCGGTCAGCTGGGTTGGACTTTTGCGGATGACTTAGGATAGATGCTTGTATCAGTTTCCTTTTTGGTGTTGTTTAGGGAATTGATAGACTTATCTATTCTGATATTGGATGACTGTATCAAGATTATTTTGGATTTTAAAATTTTCTGATTTCTGATATATTATGGTTTTATTTATTGTGATGCCATGTGGGTTAACAGTCGGATTTTCTAGTAGTGCACCTTTATCGTGGGATACGTGTCGGAGCGACCTTCGGGCATCCTGATGTGTACCCTACGGTGAGGGGGCACTACATTAGGTGGTATCAGAACATGATTTGGCATCTTTTGGGATTAGTCAATTTTAGGCTGAATCCTTTGTAAGAATAGCGAGCGATTGGAATTTCTTATGCATTTTAGGTCATCCGATCCTTGGAGATCGAGTTGAGCTACCGGTGACTGGAATCGGTAGAGTTAGTAGGAGTCCTCGATGCCTCATTCGAGGAGTTGCCTCCTCGAGTTCTGTGAGGCGAGGAACGGAGATACGATCGGCTGCGTAAGTAGAGGCGGTTGACTTTTATGGCGACCAACCACCATGGAGGTGAGGATGGCTAGAGAGGGGTGAGAGTCCTCGATCGATGGATTGCGACCACGAGGAGAGGTTTGATTATCTGTCTCTTTGCTACAAGGTCCTGCATATCGGTGGTGGAAGATCGTCAAGCGTACCACGGGCCCTCAGACACTGTGACATGGGATGACTTTCGAGGGCCTTGAGGACAATTTCATGCCCAGGTCTATCTGGAAATGAAGATGCAGGAGTTCTTAGAGTTGAGACAGGACGGATGACCGTGGTGACTATGAGTGCGGTTCAATGAGTGATGGGCTATGCTTCTACATTGGTTGCTCTTGAGGTGACAAGTGTCGGCGTTTGAGGGCGGACTCAATCTGGAATCTGTGCACGATTGGCTAGGTCGATATGGGCAATTTCATTGAGTTGAGGGCTGCGATTAGTAAGGATCGGCATTCTTGAGGAGAGTCTAGGCGAGGCGGTTGGGGACCGAGCATAAGAGATCTAGTGACGATCGAGGCGTCTTGGCGGAGAATGCAAGCGTCGAGTAGGCCCTTCAGTCCGCAGGAGGGCTAAACAGACCGGTCATGGGCAGAGGGCGATTTGTGCAGTGGTAGTGGTGACGGCAGCTGAGTTTCAGTGATAGTGTTCCTTTATGCGAGCATTGTGACAAGAGGCATAGTGGAAGTGTCGATGGCTATGCGGAGCTGTTTGAGGTGTGGCTCGATGGACCACTGGTGAGGAACCGCCCAGAGACTTTGGGAGCCCGATCTCTATGACTAGAAGATCGGTAGCAATATCACGGTGCGGCCGTGGAGGTGGATCGAGATGGAGAGGCGAGGCGAACAGAGGGTCCGCAGGAGGTCGAGGGACCGAAGCGGCGGACACGATCACGGTAGTGGTCTATGCCATGACTCGGCGGGAGGCCCAGGATTCCCGAGATGTTGTTGCGGTATGCTTCGATTTCTGGTTTTGAAGCATATGCATTGTTGGATCTGGATCCACTCGTTCTTTCATTACCTTGCATTTAGCATGTAGGCGCATGAGGATGAGCAGAGGTTACGGTATGGGTTAGAGGTGAGTACACCTCTGGTAGTCTGACCAGTATTGGGAGAGGTCGTATAGGGTGTCCTGGTTCGGATCGACCGAAAGCGATTCTGATCTTGATCTAATCATTACGCCTCGAGGAGATAGATGTGATATTGGGATGGGTGGTTGACTGACATAGGGCTATCATGGGCTGTTATACCAAGGAGGTTGTATTGGAGTCTCCTGGTCAGCCCAGGGTTGTTTTTCGAGGAGTTAGTCAGGCAGTGCCAGCGAGGATGATATCCTTCTTGAGTGCCCTGAGATTGATGCAGGGAGGTTGTGAGGCCTATCTGGCTCACGTAGTGGATTCCAGAGTCGGCCGAGATTGCGGGATGTTCCGTAGTCGGGAATTTCAGGATGTGTTTCAGGAGTTCTGGGATTGCCTTGAGCGGAGATAGAGTTCTCGATTGATCTCGTTCGAGTGCCGCTCTATATCGATCCCTCCGTATAGGATGGCACCGTGGAACTGATGGAGCTTAAGGCTCGGTTGCGAGAACTCTTGGATAAGAGGTTCATTAGATCGAGTGTTTGCCATGGGAGCTCGTGCTTGTTTGTGAAGAAGAAGGACGGGACTTTGAGACTGTGTATTGATTATAGGCAGTTGAATCGGGTGACAGTGAAGAATAAGTATCCACTGCCTAGGATTGACGATTTATTTGATCAGTTATAGGGAGCTCAGGTGTTCACTAAGTTGAACCTGTGATCAGGTTATTACCAGTTGAGGATTGCAGAGGCCGATGTACCTAAGAGTACTTTCAGGGGCAGGTATGGGCATTTCGAGTTCTTAGTGATGCCGTTTGGGTTAACTAATGCCCCGACAACCTTCATGGCTTTGATGAATAGAGTCTTTCAGCCCTACCTAGATCGGTTTGTGATTGTATTTATTGATGATATTCTGGTTTATTCGAGGAGTAGACAGGAGCACGCTGAGCATCTGAGGATTGTCCTTGGTCACGAGAGAGAGCAGATGTTAGCCAAATTCACTAAGTGTGAATTCTGGCTTGATGAGATTGTATTTCTAGGGCACGTGGTGTCCGGTGAGGGTATTCGGTGGATCCTCATAAGATAGGCGGTTATGAGTTAGGAGATTACGAGGTGTGTCTTTAGAGTTGCGGAGTTTCCTAAGATTGGCGGATATTACGGAGGTTCATCGAGGGTTTCGTTGATCTCCGCCTTTGACGAAGCTATTGAGGAAGAATGTGCCGTTCGGATGATCGAGGAGTGCGGAAGAGCTTTGAGGCTGAAATATCGGTTGTATTGCCGGTGTTAGGCATTCCATTTGGGATGGAGGCTTTGTGGTTTCTGATGATGCCTCGCATCGGTATTGGGATGTGTATTGATGCGGCATGGGAGAGTTATAAGCGTATGCCTCGAGACAGTTGAGATCTCATGAGGTGAATTATCCGATACATGACTTGGGTTGGCGCGGTTGTGTTTGCTCAAGATCCGGAGACATTATCATATGGGGAGACATTCGGATCTGCCGATCATAAGAGTTTGAGGTATCTGTTGAGTGAGAGAGCTCAATCGAGGCGAGAGGAGATGGATAGAGTTATTCTTGAAGGACTATGGTACGCACGATTGAGTATCATCCAGGAAGGCCAATGTGGTGGTCGATGCACCGAGTAGGAGATCGCATGGTAGTGCGGCTCGGAGTTCGAGTTTCGAGGTTACTGATGCGATTCAGTTGAGAGCTCTTAATGTCTGAATAGATTTGGGTCGGGATGGAGCTCGATTGCTACTCGAGGTGAGGCCGATGTTGCATGATAGGATCCGGAGAGCTTAGGATCAAGACCGAGCATTAGTGAGACTGATTGAGAGAATCCAGCCGGATCTTGATTCGGAGTTTGAGTTGAGAGATGGGACTTTATGGATGGGGCGGAGGCTGTGTGCGGATGTTGATGATTTGAGACGGAGATCCTAGAGGAGGCACGTGTAGTCGCCTATGCTATGCATCTGTCTGACCAAGATGTATAATTCACTGAGAAAGCATTTCTGGTGGCCTGGTATGAAGAGGCAAGTGGAAGAGTATGTTTCCAGGTGTCTGATTTGTCAGCAGGTTAAGGCAGAACATCAGGCTCCAGTGGGGAAGTTGCATTCGTTGCCCATTCCAGAGTGAAAATGGGAGCGAATTACCATGGATTTTGTGATAGGGTTGCCTAGGACCCCGAGGCAGCATGATGCTATCTGGGTCATAGTGGACCGATTGACTAAATCAGCTCACTTCTTGCGAGTGAGGGAGAGCAATACTCTCGATCAGTTGGCCCAGAAGTATGTAGCAGAGATTGTACGGTTACATGGAGTTCCGTTGTCGATAGTCTCAGACAGGGATCCCAGGTTCACTTTGAGGTTCTGGAAGAGCCTACAGACTGCTATGAGTATGAGGTTGAACTTCAGTGCAGCGTTTCATCCTCAGACAGATGGACAGAGCGAGAGGACGATTAAGAATGTTGAGGACATGCTTCGGGCATGTGTATTGGAGTTCAAAGGAGCATGGGATCAGTATTTGGCACTTATCGAATTTGCATATAATAACCAGTATCAGAGTAGTATTGGAATGGCACCGTATGAGGCCTTGTATGGACGACCGTGTCGATCTCCATTGTATTGGGATAAAGAGGGTATGAGATCGATAGAGGTCCGTGCCGATTCGAGATCTGATGGATAAGTACAGTTAATCCAAGTCGCATCAGGCGGCTCGGGGATGATGAGAAGAGTTATGTGGATCGGCGTCGGCGAGAGATCTGCAGTGTAGGTGACGAGTGTTTCTCGGGTGTCTCCTTGGAAAGAATCTTGAGGTTTGGCCGTAAGGACAAGTTGAGCCCTCGGTATATCGGTCCGTATGAGATCCTTGAGAGGATAGGACCGTTGGCTTATAGATTGGCGTTACCGAGTGAAATGTCCCAGTTGTATGATGTGTTTCATGTTAGTATGCTCCGACGGTACCGTTCAGACCCGACGCATGTGATTCAGGTTCAGGAGATTGAGGTGGCGGTGATTTGAGCTATGTCGAGGCTAGGTGCAGATTATAGGATCGTGGTCAAGCGGTGAGGAACATGGTGATTCCATTGGTGAAAGTCCTTTGGAAGAACCACTCTTCTGAGGAGCTACATGGGAGACTGAGGAGCATATGAGGAGTCAGTATCCTCATTTATTCGATCGGACAGGTATTAAATTTCGAGGACGATTTTTTTTAGGAGGGGTGAATTGTAACATACCGTTACTGATAGTAAGGGCATTTTGGTAATTGGGACGGACTGATAGGTTTCATTGCATTCACTGATTGAGCATGTTACTGGCCTCTAATTATAGAGGAACAAGTTTATTGCATATGCATTTATTCATAGGTACATGCATTCGTGGTTTTCCAGTATTTTAATTATGAGCATGAATGATAGTGGTATGGTGGATCGTGATTAATTGAGAAATTAGGAGTAATTGGGCTCGAATGACTGATTTAGAATAGTTTAAGGGTGATTGGCAATTGATAGTGGCTTATAGGAAATTTTCTAGAAATTCGGGAGAAAATGCCCGGACTAAAAATTTTGGAGTGACAGACCGATTGACTGTATAGTACTGAAAGAATTGTCCAATGGCAATGGAAAATTTTGAGTTATACTGTTAGGAAATAAAAATGTTGAGCCATTGAAATTTAGAGACTGAAATTTCAACTGATTTGGAGACCTATGTCTATAAATACTTAGGTTTGAAATTTGGGGATTTTATCCTAAGGCTTTAACATTTCTTCTTCTCCTCCCACGGTGATCTTCGATCCCTCCCATCGGTGAGGTTCTTCGATCTTTCCTTGTGGTTCTCTCCTCATTGTGCAAGGCTAACTTGTTTATTGTGATTGATGAAGGTTGAGAAGCTTTGAGAGTGGTTAATCGTTGATATTGAAGGATTTTAGGGTTTACGGAGATTTGAGGGATTTGTGGAATTTGATCTTCGATTGGTAAGTATTTATGGCTTTAATGTTGTTATTAATGGTTAGTTGTTACATTTATGGCATTTATTGTGTTTGAATGGGTAGTTGGGAGTGTTATGGGGGTTTTAGAGAGAGAAATGGACGAAAAGTGATCGGAGAAGACGGTGGCGCGACCCGCACGTCGCGACGTCTGGCGCAGCCTCGTCGCGACGAGTAAATTAAGTGCTTTCGCCACGACGAAGAGCAAGACGCCGCGACGACAGCGTCCTTCACGCCTTCTGACGACCTTACATGCGTCGCGGCAATGAGGATGTGTGTCGCATGAAGAGCGGTTTCGATGGATTGATTTTTAGTTTATTGGGCATAACTTATGGTATAGACCTCCGATTAAGGTAATTCTCGATTCATTATGATATAGGAAAAGAGGTATAGAATTGAGGATAATTATGGAAGTTAGAATTTAATTTAAATGGTATTGATTTATCGAGATTAAGGTCAATTATGGTTCCTATAGTGACCTAAGTATTGAAGTGTGATAATTGGAGTTTTAATTGGGATTTTCAATAGAGGTTTTGACCCAATGGATAGGGAATTGCTATAGGGAGTATGAATTGAGGAAATTGAAATGAGTTTTTAGGAATGGATCAATTATTGTCGATCAATTGAGCGAAGAGTTAGAATGGGGCATAAGAGTTCAAAATTGGGTTTTAGCGTCGGAAATCGTGAACATGCATTGTACATATTTCCATTGAGACATATGCATCACTGAATTGTTTAATTGAGCATTTAGTAATGGGACTATATTTAACTGTTATAGAGTAAATGGTTGGATCGTCATTCCACGGACATTCTTTGGGACTTCGAGCGGTAGCTCAGAGTTCTGGTGAGGAACCTAGTTGGTTTCTCAAATTCCTGATTGCTTAAATGTTCTGTATGACTACATGATTACTGAAATGTATAGGAGCGAATTTCATGCTTTTACTGTATTGGATTGGACTACCATATGATATTGGGAATTGCAATACTGGGCTTTTATAGCCGTACACTGTAAATTACTGAACGTCGCATTACATGCATAAATGCATGATCAGATAATGAACGTTGTGTCCCAAGTCGCGATTTTTACTAAAATGAGCCTCGAGCTCTATCTTCAGACGACCGCCTCGAACCGAGGGAGAAATCCTGACGCGTCCCCATTGAATCTTGTCTTGTTGGCGCTTAGGCACAACACCTAATAACTGAAAAAGAGTCACTTATGCATTGCAATTTCATGATTAACTGATTTGTGACAATGGCTGATTATGTGATGGCATGATTTACTATAAATTGTGATATGATATTGCAAATTGTTACATGCTATTGTAAATTGTTCTATGATAAATTGAATCTTTTTGCATGCTTCATATGCGATATGCATGATTTGAGTGAACTATCGATGATAGTTTCTCACTGAGTTCGCAAACTCACCCAAAAATTGCACCTATTTTTCAAGACTGATAAATTAGGCCCCTAGCTTCGAAGATAGTCTTTTCCTGCTGTACGAGCGTGCTGGTAAGAGAAGCGATGGAACACAGGTCGGTCAACTGGGTTGGACTTTTGCGAATGACTTAGGATAGATGCTTGTATCAGTTTCCTTTTTGGTGTTGTTTAGTATCAGTTTCGTTTTTGGTGTTGTTTAGGGAACCGATAGACTTGTCTATTCTGATATTGGATGACTGTATCAAGATTATTTTGGATTTTAAAATTTACTGATTTCTGATATATTATGGTTTTATTTATTGCGATGCCATGTGGGTTAACAGTCATATTTTCTGGTAGTGCACCTTTATCGTGGGATACGTGTCGGAGCGACCTTCGGAGGTCCCGATGTGTACCCTACGGTGAGGGGGCGCTACAACTTGACAGTCAGTTCTTAATGTAATTTCCTTTTAATCCAAATAATGAATTTTCATGGAATTTAAAGTATTTATGCATGCTGCTATTTCTGCATCAATAGTGGACTTAATTGTAGAAAATTTTCCACTACTATAAGCAAAAACTCTTTCTATATTAATTGGACCATATTTCTGTTTTTTCCATTTTGCAACTCCTCCCCATCCTTCCATACATCCATCAGTTTCCAGTATTATATAGGATCCTTTAGGAGGCAATTCCATTTCTAGAAGACTATTTTCTATAGCCTTTATTTTTCTTACTAACTCCCAATCCATTTTTGTCATTTTCTTATCTGCATTAAGAGCGGTTTTATTGTACAATGGTCCTAATAATATTCCAAGCTTTGGAATATAACTTCTTGCATAATTTAAGATGCCTAACCATGCTCTTAACCCTTTCTTTTCTTTAAATTGTTCTTCAGGAAATTCTGATAATTTCTTGATAATATGTGCTTGCAATTTCAGTTTTCTGTTTCCAATAATAGATCCCAAGAATTCTACTTCAGAGACACCTACAACCATTTTTTCTTTGGATAACACCAAACCATGTTGTTTACAAATATTAAAGAATATTTGTAAATGATTTCTATGTTCTTTTTCTGTTTCTGAAAAGATCAATATATCATCAATATATGCAGCTATATAATTCTCATGGCATTTAAAGCAATAATCCATTTTTCTTTGAAAAATTGCTGGAGCATTTTTAAGGCCAAATGGCATAACAAGTCATTCATAGAGCCCATCGGGTACTATAAAGGTTGTCCATGATATTGATTCTGGATCCATAGCAATTGATGAAAACCACTTTTTAAATCAAATTTGCAATAAATTCTGCTTTTTCCAACTTTCTTTAGGATAGTATTTATCCCTGGTAGAGAATACTGATCCTTATGAGTATTCTGATTTAGTTTTCTATAATCATATACCATCCTTTCTTTTCCATGTTTAGTTTCTCCTGTATCTGGATCAACTGTAGTTCCAGAATACACTATTATTGCCATCGTTCTATGTCTGGAATTTGATGGTCTTATGACTCCCAAATTTAATAGGGCTTCTGTATGTTTCTTGAAATGGGCTTCTATCAGAGGAAACATGCTTTAGTGACTTATCTTGTATAGTTATATCTGAATTGATAATATCCAACTTACAAACCACTTTATTCTTAGCCCAGTGCTTTTGAGGGTTCTTCCCTATATATTCCAGGCTCTCTAATTCCTGTAATATTTCTGCGATTTCTTGATCATAATGAGAAATACTTTTCCCAATGTTATAATACACCATTTCTTTAATGGTATAATATTCCTGAGAACTTAATTCTAGTTCTGGTATGGCATATTGTGTCATAATTTCTATACTGGTTTGTACCATTGTTACATTCTTATGGAAGGATACTATTGTTCCTTCCATTCTAACACCACCATGTTGGGCTCGTATGAAATTACATCCTATTAGCATTTGGACTCCAACATGTGAATCCATTGGTATACAAAATGTAAATGGAATTCTGTAACTGTTTTTTCTTATAATCATCAACCCATCTTTGAGTTTATAGTCAGCGGTGGTAATGGAATTAATTCCATAAACTGACAAAGGCCATTTTGACTTTTCAATAACTTCCTTGGGTATAGCTTCCAATCTTATGCAACATTTCATAGCTCCCGTATCTAATATTGCTTGTATCTCAAATTCTTTACAACCTGGTATTCTGAAACCAACTGTAAGATTATATAGTGATTATTTACTTTCTTTGGAAATCCTAATTTAGCTTCATCAGGACATACTATAAGTATTGATTCTTTTTCTTTCATAAACACATTTGTCATTCTTTCTGTTTCAGGCAACCTTTCAGCTGTCTAAATTTGAGGCACAAAATATTGTTAAAATATAATTTGTGCAATTGGATCACCAATATCCACAAAATATTCTTTTCTTCCTGGATTAACTAGAAGGACATTGATCGTACCTCTATAGTCGAAGTCAATTACTCCTGCAGCTCCATCTATTCCTTCTTTTACTATGGATGATTTTCCTACTATTCTTCCATAAATTCCAGGTCTGCTGATCTTCATCCTTAACCCTGTAGATATACTTTTTCTTTCAAATGGTGGGATCATAGTACAATCCACACTGTATAAATCATATCCTGCATTTACTAGTTTTTCATCGGTATCCTTGCATGTTATACTTCTTTAAGAAATTTGCCAAAAGTTGATAAGGTTATTATTATTATTATTATTATTATTATTATTATTATTATTATTATTATTATTATTATTATTATTATTATTATTATTATTATTATTATTATTATTATTATTATTATTATTATTATTATTATAAGATCGCTCCAAATTCGGATAAGAAATTATCTAATATGGAATGGGATCTTATTAATAGAATTAAAAGTTTAGTTAATAAACTTCCAGCATTAGAATTACCGCCACATGGTTCATACATCATAATTGAAACAGATGGATGTATGGATGGTTGGGGAGGTGTAGCAAAATGGAGACCACATGAAGGGTCATCCATAACAGAAGAAAAAGTTTTCGCATACGCAAGTGGGAAATTTGATACACCAAAATCTACCATTGATGCGGAAATATCTGCATGCATTAATTCTCTAAATAGTTTCAAAATTCACTTTATTTTCTCTAAATACTCATCTTTAATGCAGGAAAAAGGAAAGATCAAATCTTGCTAGACATCCAATCAAAGATCCAAAACCCAGTGAGAGGAACGTGAAAAATTGGGTACTCACGTATATGGTATCAGAGCTAAGTAAGTTTTTTTAGCTCTATGTTTTAAGAATTTTCAAGTTGCGAATTGCTAGTCGGAGAAAATGTGGGTTTTTATTGGCGAGAGAAAATCACTCTCCCAGAAAAACAAGAAATATGTTCTCATCAATGGGAATATAACCAGAAAATTCATAATGCAGATTACATCAAATGTGTATTACGTAAGATAAGGACGATGAGAAAATTAAGAATACATTGTATAGTCTCAGTAAAATTACAGCACATGCTGTATGTGTTCGAATTTTATCTGATTAAGCTAGAAAGCCAACCTAGCTTAATACCTAGCCTTAAACCAGAGGATCATATTCTACAAGAAATGACTACATACATCCAATGGTTACTAAATGAGAATCAAAGACTTGATTCTTGTTTACGAAATTTCTTCAGAAGGAATTTGATCAATTACCTAATTTGGTAGATAAAGGTAAATCAATTCTTATTGATGAACCTTCAACATCCTCTAACCTTGAAGAAATATTCTAGGATCACCATTTGTGAACCAACAGCATCAGAGTGTCAGCAGAGTGTGGTGGAAGCACAACAACCCATTACAACACAACCTTCCCCCATTCTTAAGTATCGACAGATTTAGTTGCATTGAACCATATCAAGCAAGTAAAGGAGCTGCTGGATATGAGTTACATAGTATTGAAGATACAATCCTTCAATCACAGGAAAGAAAGCTCATTGATACAGGGCTAAGAATAGAACTTCCGTCAAACACGTATGGAAGGATTGCTCCTAAGTCAAGTTTAGCTTTGAAAGGTATTGATGTTAAGGCAGGAGTAATCGATTCAGATTATCGGGGAAATATTCAGGTATTACTTAAGAATGATTCTGAATCACAATATATTATACGTGTAGGAGATCGTATTGCTCAGTTAATTATTGAGTTAATATGTCATCCCAAGTTAATACGGGACAATCTCACAAAAACTGAAAGAGCTGAAAAAGGTTTTGGCTCTACAGAAGAAATCACAAGAACTGAAAGGGCTGAAAAAGGTTTTGGCTCTACAGAAGAAATTATTATTCCTGTTGCAATGGAAGAAGAAATGATAAATGCAGCTCTCCCTCGAGAGTTGATTTATACATTTTATGTTACCATTAAGATTTCAGGAATACCAGAATTTATAGTAAAAGGAATCCTAGAATCTTGGAGCATCTAAATCTTTGTATTGATCAGATTACCTCCGAGGCCTTTGAAAATCAAAATGGCCCACGAAATTAGAGGAATACAACAACAAGAACATCCTCACGAAGTTAAGAGATGGATCTTGGATAATGGGTGGAAACCAATTCCGTATACCATTTACTTATTGCTTTAAAATGAACCTTGATAGCATTCAATTATTAATTGGATGTAATTTCATCGAGTCACTGACAAGGAGGTATTAGAATAGAAGGATCGCAAGTAACCTTTTATAAAAATACCACAGCAATATCGGTAGAAAAAGATATAGCACACTGTGCTATCCCAGAATTAGAAATGAATGAAGAACAGTATATACAACTTGCGTTGTTTAATATACCACAGAATTATCCTACGGTTATCCAAGGAATTGACCAAATACTCAAAAGATTAGAACAACTTGAGTATATTGGAGATAACCCACAGAAATACTGGGCAAAGAATCAGGTATTGTGTAGTCTTGATATCATTAACCCTGATATCACTATACAAGATAAGCCCTTAAAGCATATTACGCCTGCTATGAAGGAACAGTTTTCAAAACATATTGATGCTTTATTAAAAATTAAAGTTATCAGACCTTCAATAGTAGACACAGAACAATGGCCGTGATTGTAAAATCAGGCACCAGCATAGATCAAAATACTGGAAAGGCTATACATGGTAAAGAGCGTATGGTTTATGATTACCGTAAACTAAATAATAATACGCACAAGGACCAGTATTCAATACCTGGTATAAATACCATTATCAAAAAGGTTGGGCTTAGTCAAATTTATTCTAAGTTTGACTTACGAAGTGGTTTTCATCAGGTAGCCATGGAGGAAAAATCAATTCCATGGACAACATTTATAGTCCCTCAAGGATTATTTGAATGGCTTGTTATGCCATTTGGACTGAAAAATGCCCCTGCAATTTTCCAAAGGAAAATGGATAATTGCTTCAAGGGAATAGAAAATTTTATAGCGGTATACATGGATGATATCCTTGTATTCTCTGAAAACCCGCAACAGCATATTAAGCATTTACAAATATTCTTTAATATTTGTGAACAGAATGGACTGATCTTATCAAAAAATAAAATGATGATAGGAGTCACAGAAATTGAATTTCTAGGTGCTGTCCTAGGAAACAGAAAAATCAAATTACAGGAACATATAGTTAAGAAATTAACTAATTTTCCTGAACAGGAATTAAAAGAAAAGAAAGGTCTGAGATCTTGGCTTGGAATACTTAATTATGCGAGGAATTATATTCCAAATCTTGGTCGAATGCTTGGACCTTTGTATAATAAGACTGCTCCAAATTCAGATAAGAAATTATCTAATATGGAATGGGATCTTATTAACAGAATTAAAAGTTTAGTTAATAAACTTCCAGCATTAGAATTACCGCCACATGGTTCATACATCATAATTGAAACAGATGGATGTATGGATGGTTGGGGAGGTGTAGCAAAATGGAGACCACATGAAGGGTCATCCATAACAGAAGAAAAAGTTTTCGCATACGCAAGTGGGAAATTTGATACACCAAAATCTACCATTGATGCGGAAATATCTGCATGCATTAATTCTCTAAATAGTTTCAAAATTCACTATTTAGATCAGAAAAAGATAACTCTTCGGACGGATTGCAATGCAATAATCCAGTTTTACAATAAGCAGGCCGCAGATAAGCCTTCCCGTATAAGATGGTTAACATTTACTGACTTTATTACAGGGACGGGTATAAAAATCACTTTGGAGCATATTGATGGGAAACGAAACATTTTAGCAGATAAACTCTCTCGCATAGCATCTCTCATCGCTCTAAACTCAACATGGCATCCAAAGGAAAAACACCTGCAAATTCTGAAGAAGTTACCAGCGGTTCTAGAAGAAATCCTAGAGACGCCAGGGAATACCGCAAAAATTTCCAGCACTCCGGAAGAGATTCTGGAGAAAGTTCTGGTAAG